>JBAMAW010002192.1:0-40978 GCA_037043295.1 Amiota minor | reverse complement strand
CCTGACAATTTGTGCATTGCACTGGATTTACTCGTTTGTGAGGCTCCTCCACAGCAACCCTACGGTGAAGTAAACATTTAAGGTTGTAAATGGGATGCACTTCATTTTTCCTTAAGTGCTGCAACTTAGGAGCCAACTCAATTTTATACAATGGCTGAGGGATTTTGTTTTTATTAAACATATTAATAACTACTTTGACTTCAAACCCTTTTTCTTCCAGTGCAGTCTTAATGTCGCTACAATCCACCGAGTGTTCAATGCCCTTAATTACTTATTAGACTCTCTAAGGTACTTTGTTACAGAACTGTAGTTTGCTTCTGTATAAATTTGTACCTTAGTTTCTTTTATATTACCCTTGGTAATAGGGACAATATGAAAGTTATTCTTGCCAACAATTTTTTGAATAGCATCTACCAGTCTATTTGAGCTTTCTTCGCGAACATATATTGGGGGAGGTTTCGCGGTTTTAGATTTAGCTGCGTTATTGTCATCTTTTTTAACAGGTTCATCTTTTTCAGCAAGTAGCTGGAACCTATTACTTTCTAAAATGGTTTTTTTAGCATTATTATTCTTTTGGGGGCTTAGTTTGCGTTTATTATGGAATTGTATGTAGCGGTCAATACCTGTCTGCACTGCCGCTTTATTTTCATGAGTCCCGTTTTGCATGCGCAGATTTTGACTACCTGCTGGTGACACAGTTGTCTTTTTTATTGTTTTTGCTTGCATAGCAGAATTTTTTCTATTGCATGCTTGTTCTTGTTTTGGGTTATTAATATCACTATTAAATGTTCCCGTGTTTGTTGTTGTTACAGAAACTTCATGTGATGACGCAATCGAAGCAGTAGCTGAGAACACTGTTGTTATTCCTGAAACTGCACTAGCTGTTGAAGTAACGGCTGTGCTTTGTGTTGTGGTTGTTGTAGCGTTAAACACAGTAGCTTCTGGGCTTGAATGAACAGGTGGTTGAGGGGAAGGGCATTGGGCACTCCATGGGAGTGAGTGACTAGTGCTTACTGTACTAGCCAATAGAACAGGAGAGCAAGATCGTGCTCTTTCTACGGCCGGCTGAGTGGTTAAAAAGGAACCTTTGTTTTTGTTCCTGGTATCATTAGCGACAAACGAGAAATACGCATTTCTCGACGTCATTATAGGTACTGTTCGTATTTGAAAAGAAGCAAATAAAATAAAAAAAAATTTATTATCTGCTATGTGAACGTCCAATCAAAAGGACAGCTCGACGCTACAGTATTGTAACGTTATTTTCTTTTCCTACTTTATGCTTAGTTGTTTTTTAGTTGTTTTTCGATATGATGCTAACCAATTTACTTTGTAATTTGATTTTTGAAATTAGTTCTCTGAAGCAGGCGCTGTGAAACACACGTCTGCTCGCTTCAGAGGGCAATCATCGAATTAAAAACGGGTGATTTTTTACCAACGTGTTTTTTTTGGCAACACTGTTTTTAACAGTTGACGCGGTTTACATGCCTTGTGATACTGTATGAATCGGCTTCCAAACGAACAGCGTTTACGAATTATTGAATTCTATTATCAATATTCATGCTCGGTGAGGCAAGTGTATCGTGCACTTCGTCCATTTTATGGTCAGTTTGGTCGACCTTCTGAGACGGCTATTTGGAATGTTGTGACTAAATTTCGTACCCAATTTACATTATTGGACATTAAACCACCAACACGCTTACGTAGAGTGCGGACAGAGGAAAAAATCACAGCTGTATACGCCATTGTTACTGATGACCCTGAATTATCGATTCGGCGCCGTTCGCAGCAATTGGGCCTCTGTTACTGTTAAATTTTGAGAAAGGATTTGGGTGTGAAACCTTTTGAAAAAACCGCTGGTTATAGAATTGAAGTCGCGCGACCTACCACAACGGCTAACTTTTGCTGAAAGGGTGCTTGCAAAGTTGAATGAAGAACCAATTTTTTATCAAAAAACTGTGTTCAGCGACGAAGCTCATTTCCGGTTGAATGGATACGTGAATAAGCAAAATTGCCACATTTGGACTGGAGAGAAACCAGAAGCATTGCAAGAACTACCGATGCATCCCGGAAAAGTCACTGTTTGGTGTGCATTATGAGCCGGCGGCATCATTGGGCCGTACTTTTTCAAAGAGGGCGAAGTGCGAAACGTTATTGTGAATGGCGAGCGCTACTGTACGATGCTTACAAACTTATTTTTGTCCAAAATGGAAGAGCTCGACTTGGCTAACATGTGGTTTCAACAAGATGGTGCCACATGCCCAAGGCATGCGAAAGAATGGCCAATTGAGAGCCGAGTTCGGTGAGCAGTTTAATTCACGTTTGGGGCCGGTTAATTAGCCGCATAAAACATGTGATTTAAAGCCTCTAGACTATTTTTTGTCTATGTTAAGCCTCATGTTTATAGCGACAAGCCCACAACGATTGATGCACTGGAAGCCAATACTGAAGAATTTGTTCGTGAGATACCGGCCGATATGTTGAAGAGAGTATGCCAAAATTGGACCCAGCGTATGGACTATTTGCAGTGCAGCCGCGGCCAATATTTACATGAAATTATATTTAAACATTACATTGTATCGATTGATCTATCGACTCAAATAAAGAATTTATACATTTTTCTAACTTTTATGTGTTTTTTTTTTTAAATCAAATTAGTAAGCTCTTAAATAATCACCCGTTAATTCTAATATGCAGTGTTGCCATCGTATATGCAAAAATAAAGACCGTTTCGATAATGATAAAAATCGTGCTGTCACCTGTTTGATGTGCGATAATGTAGCACATTTAAAGTATGCTGGTTTGACTGAAAAAGACCATCACAGGATTTATGGAATTAAGTCAGGCTGTGGTGGTACCAGATGGCCTTGTCCTGGCTGATTTAAACGTCAAGCAGAGTTTACGTACCGGTTTCTTAGGAATTAAGATATTGATCTTCTCTCATATACCCTATGGTAATACATCTTTACATCCACCAGTGTCCTCAATATCTATATCTTCTGGTCCTCCTGGCACCACGACTCCTCTACTTGTCACTATACCCCTTCCTGAAGCACAATCATCATTGTACCTTGTGACTTTTATAACAATTCCTGATTCTCCCCCTGATGCCTCTAATCACCTATCTACGTCCTTAACTACATCCCTCTTAGTAACCCCACCGGCAGTGATGACCTTTACTAATTCCATGCCTTCGTCTAATTCAACTTGTGCCAAATCAGCTCCTGTTCTTATTGTGATTACTTCCCGTCGATATGTTTTCATTTCTAGGTTGGCAGCAAACACAACCTGCGAAGATGTTGTTTCTTACATTGCAGAGAAAGTAAGTGTTAAGGCGAATATTCAGAAATATAATTTCTCGAACCCGTGTAAAATCACGTCTTTTAAAATCAGTGTTTCCGACAATATTTTTGGAACTATTGGTGATGCAAAATTTTGGTCTGAGCATACTATTGTCCATGAATTTAAACAGCGACGAAGGAAACTAAAAGCTAGAGTGCCTTCTACTAGTTCAACTACACTTTGGAACACAATCTCAAAAAACTAATTTTGCCTTCTGACAATCTTTATATTCATTATCAAAATGTTAGAGGTCACCTTACTAAACTCAACATTTTGTATAGTTTTTCGTTTGTATCTGATGTTATAGCGTTTTCGGATACATAACTAAACTCTTATATTCTTAGTAATGGAATTTTCTGTTCAAATTTTGATACGTTTAGGGCAGATCGCCTTATTCGTCGTGGTGGCGGAACTTGTTAATTTGAACTTAACATTGAGTTTATTTGTGTGAAATTATTGTAGCCTCATGATTCTGTTTTTCTATCATGTTCTTATATTCCGCCTAATTCCAATTTTGAAAATTTATTTCAGTCAAATCAACGCTATTAACTCATTTAACCTGTTCTGTTTCTGCCTCGACATCTACATTAAACTGGCGATTTTGTATTCGCAAACTAAACATTAAATTAAATGCAATTTTTCTGGTCTTCCTTGTACAATTGCAGTGATATCATTACTGCTATACGTATTCTCTATGAAACGGTTTTTAATATTTTCAATACCTATGCCACCTTTAACGTTTGTTCTAAAGAATACTACAAACCACCTTGGTTTACGAAAAGACTTTCTAACCTGAAGAACATTAAGTTGAGGTTTTATAAAAAATACATGGGTACTGGTTCTTCTATTGCTTTTGCGCATTTTTATTAGGCTCGTGCTAATTTTCTTTCTTTTTAAATAGGCTTTTTTAGAATAAGTATATCTCTCATAGGCTGCAATTTTTATAACTTTGTGTCCTTATTGCAAAATTTTTTCAATTCACTTATTTTTCTAAATCATTATTTACAATCGTTATCCGTATCCCATTTCTCAATGTTTCTTCCACATTGTTTCTCCTGTAATTGGTGAGGAGTGTCCTCTTACCAATTTATTAGGACTATGCATTAATTTTAAAGGTTTTTTCACTAAAAATGGGGCTTTATTTCGATTTCAAAATGGATTGATACATCATTCAAAGTACTGTCCGTCGCTAGCCACAACCTTTTCCCATCTTTCTTTCAATTTCCGGATTCCGTTTCTCCAAAATTCCGGCTTCTGGGCGGCTATGAATGAATCTATCAATTTTTTGGTCTCTTCATATGAAGAGAAGCGGTGTCCAGCCAGCTTACGCTGCATCTCCCGGAACAAGTGGTAATCCGAAGGAGCAATGTCTGGGCTGTACGGCGGGTGGGGTAGCACTTCCCAGTTGAGCGTTCCAAGGTATGTTTTGACGACCTGTGCAACATGCGGCCGAGCGTTGTCATGCTGCAAAATAACCTTGTCGTGTCTTTCGACCGTTTCCGACCGTTTTTCAAGCAATGCTCGGCTCAAACGCATCAATTGACGTCGGTAGACTTCCCCAGAGATGGTTTCGTTGGGTTGGAGCAGCTCATAGTACACCACACCCTTCTGATCCCGCCAAATACAGAGCATGAGCTTCGAACCATGAATATTCGGCTTGGACGTCGATGGCGCCGGTTGGCCGGGCTTGACATATGTTTTTTTACGCTTTGGGTTATCGTAATGGATCCACTTTTCGTCGCCAGTCACAATACGATGCAAAAAACCCTTCCGGCCAAGTCGTTCAAGCAGCAATTCGCACGTGAAAAATCGGCGTTCGACGTCTCTCGGCTTCAACTCGTATGGCACCCAATTACCTTGCTTTTGGATCATTCCTATCGCTTTGAGACGTCTGGAAATGGTTGCTTGGTCAACGTCCAACGTTTCGGCGAGCTCTTCTTGCATTTGGCACGGGTCTTGGTCCAGCAATGCCTCCAATTCTGCGTCTTCGAACCTTTTGGGCTGGCCAGGTCGCTCCTTGTCCTCGGTATCAAAAACAACTTTTGAAGCGTCGAAACCAGTACTCACAGGTTGAAATCGATGGAGTATGGTTCGGGTAGGCATCCAACAGCAATTGACGGGCTTGGGTGGTATTTTTCTTCAAATTGAAGCAAAAAAGCAAGGCTTCCCGCAAATTGCGTTTTGACGGCACAAAAGTTGACATACTCGGAGCACAAAAAAACTATGTTGTGTACACTTCAGCGAAATGACAGATACTGGTAAACAAAGCCTAATGATGAGGCTTTGACATGAATATATAACGCCATCTGTGTGCAACCTTTAAAATTAATGCATAGTCCCAATAAAATCTTTGAAATCTACTTACTCACCCGGTCCTGACAAAATACTTAGTTGTGTACTTAAGTACTGTGCTGAATTTTTATGCAAGCCGCTCCTGAAACTTTTCAATTTATCACATCACAGTGCACTTTTCCTTCTATTTGGAAAGAATCCTTTATAATACCCCTACATAAAAAAGGTAACAAATCTGACATATGCAATTACAGAGGTATTGCAAAACTTTCGGCAATTCCAAAGTTGTTTGAAAAAATGATTACTTCAACCCGTTTATCACCACTGTAAATCTATTATTTCTCCGTATCAACACTGTTTTATGAAAAAGCGTTCACTTAGTACTAATTTGCTAGAGTTTACATCTTTAATACTACCACTACCAAGATTCTTTTCATTACTCTAGTCCGGCCAGTACTTTAATACTGTTCGTGTGTCTGGAGCTACAATTATGAAAACCATCAAGACCGCATTGAGTCGATACAGAAGCAATTCCTTCTCTTTGCACTTCGTGGTTTAAATTGGGATCCCAGTGTACGTTTGCCTTCATATTTTAGCAGGCTTCTTCATTCATCATTACAAATTCGCCGAATTACTTTTGATATAAGCTTTCTTCACAAACTTATTACTGGTAATATTGATTCGTCAGTGCTTGTAAGCCAACTTAGGTTCTGTGTCGTACATCTAGGAATTTCGTTCATTGGCTCACACATCCCTTCTGTCTAGTTCGATTATATGTCTCTGACCACAAATGGCTGTGAGTAGGGGCATAGCTTTAAATTAAATTACTCCAACGGGTCAGAGACGGGTGGATTTCTTATATCTTATCTGACGATTAAATATAATTTTTGCTTGTTTTTCATGAATTAAATTAATGAGTTTTAAGCCTAATTTTAATCACTCATTATAATTTTTTTTTTTTGGTTCATTTCAATATCCTGCAGAATGTTAATAATTATTTTCTTTTAAGTTGAGAGGATTTTGTCATAATTGGTTAAATATATGAATAAATAAATATAACTAAAATTTATATATTCTCTGCACTATTTACTTATAGTATAGGAATATATACACTAGCTTTCAAATAGTATATGAGTGCAATAATTATGTATATTGGTGTCTCATATTCATAGATCATCTTATATGCCAAATAAAGTATTCACAAAATGTTTCGTTTTAATGCTATTTTCTTGTTTGGTTGGTTAGGTTAGGTAATACAGACCGCCCGCGACTACATGGGTGATATCAGAAGTCTTACGGCCCATTACGATACCTGTTAAAGAGGAAAAAATGGGGGAAGGAGATGATAGGACGGGAAAAAAAGAATGACAAGGAAAAACGGGTCGTGCTGGCTGGTGAAACCAACCAGAAGAATCAACAAAACAAGGCAGATCCCACAGGAGGACTCTCGCCACACTACCCAAGTACTCAATAAAAAGTCTTCCAAGAAAGCGGGATCGCCTTCTGAGTAGTGCAGGACAGTCACACAGGAGGTGCTGAATGCTTTCTTCTTCTTTCTCGTTTTGGCAGCTACGACAAAAGTTCTGGTGAGGAACGTGCAACCTCTGAGCCATTCGCCCAATTGCATAGTGCCCCGTTTAAACTCTTGCCATCATCCGAATCATTTTCTTGTAAAAGTGTAGGAGTTCGGATGTCTTTTTCGACTGATGGGAAGACAAGATTTTTTTAGCGATAGAGGATTACTTACTCTTTGAAAAGGTCCTTTAGACTGCTCTACCACTTAACTCGCCCAGGTTCGAACCACTGATACTGAGGATACTATCCTCATCCTACAAGCCAGTATTAGAGCAACCCGGAAAGTGAGCGCCACGAAGCAGCTACAAGAACTCCTTGCTATTGGCCGCGAAGGTACTGTTCCCGCTGCACAGAAAGCCTCGTTCATTTGCTAGAACCCGTCGAAGTCTTGAAGCTTCTGTGGTGTTAGTAATATCCCCGCAGAAAATCGCCCACGAGTCTTGTTTTGATTTCCTACAAGCCCTCTTGAGCTTCTTGAAACCGAGACGACACGCGTCCCAGTCTACCTGTCGATTGCACACAGGCAACGATCTTGACGACTTTAAACCACCTAACACCATCAAACATGGCAATAAATGAGTTCGGCTTTTGAACAATGGCATCACTTATGACCCTAAAGATGACTACCTCCAGGACTAGGCAATTTCCGGTAGAGATCTTCCCTTCCGGGTGGCCTCTGTCAATAATCGCCACCTGGAGTACAGGCACCTAGCTTAATTTGACGAAAATTTCCGCTGGCCTTTTTCGCTTCTTCTCCGATGCCTTCACCGAGTCAACAGACCTTTGCCTCTTGTTCGAGCTGGTGCTGCCCCGCTTGCCATCCACATACACCGTGTGTAAAGCGCTTATCGGCCCTCTTAGGTAATGTGCCGGTGAGCGGCGCTGAATCCAGAGGAGCCGTCACCGATACCTTACCTGGTTCCCACACCTTAAGAACCGACACCACACCAGAAGTGGCTTTCAAAGGAGCCGTGCCCGATCTCGATGTCGATTCAGCAGCTGTCGGAGCCGGAGCTGCATACGTGTGACGAGGTCAACTTTACGCCCGACTCCCTTCTGACCGCCCCTGCGCACAGTAACGGATCCTCCGCAAAGCATTGCATTTGTTCAAAGCGCCACATGCTATATTCATGCTATTTCTTAAGCGCTCTTTCCTTCGAAGATAGTGACTCTGGGGTACGCCCGATCAGCTTCCTAAAAAACTTCCTCGAGATCGTGTACCCCGCCTTCTGTTTCCGAAGGAGGGCGCCCTTTCCTTTGCGGGTTCAGGTGTGTCATCTGGCTCCAGATTCGAAACGCACCGCGTTTGTGGGTTTATCATTTACTGGAAGACGAGATAAATACATCGTAATTAATTGTTATAATTTACACAGTTACGCATCTTCATGTTCTTCAAACAAAGGTACATTATTAATCGCTTGTTCTAAATTAGAGCAATTTAGTTTCAGGAGTAATTTATTATCTAATGTGTCGTGGGAAAGTTTGTTTCTGTTGTTAGCTAACACTAAATTCAATGAAGAAAAGGCTGGCTTTTGACATTGAAATAAAAATTACTTTTATTACTTACAATAAAATTCTTGTCTCTTGAGGAATGTCAAAGCATTCATATTGCTGAGTTCCTAAAGAGGGTCGAGAGCCACAATTTTATTCCACAAACTCTTCAAAAATGTAACAGGTATGTAGAAGTGTGCAATGATTTTTTAAAATGTACATTTTAATTATGTACTTTGATATGCGTACTTCTTTATTTACTCACTTATTTAAAATGATTAAAAGTATTATTCGTATTTCGCGTCTCCAGTATAGATGGTAATAATATTCACTTTTTTATGTACTCTTTCGAAACGATTAGGTGCGTATTGCGTATTCAATTTTAAGGTACATACATTTTTGCTTATAGTACATAAAAAAAATGTACAATACCTACTGCGTATTATAGTTATTTTGCTTGGTATGGTTTAGTTTAGTGAATTTACACCAAAGTTTTTTATTGAGAATTGATTTTGCGTTTAAATCGGCGATTCTGCTTCTTGAACAGCTGATTTTTGTTTTGCTTATATATACATCGTACATTGCGCGGACGTTGTGCTAATTTCAAACGTAAAATCTTTGGAAACTACATTATTAAGAACAATTTGTAGTTTGTGCAAGTAGTTGGTACAACTCCCTTTTTCATTCCTGCTATTAACGTCCACGTAGCGTTGAACGCCGATGCTGCATTCGCTCACAGTAAATCGTCTGTTATTACTTTAAAACAAGGCGACCAACATCTCTTGGTTTTAACTCGTGGGTAACGTCTTTAGTGATGTTTTCTCAGAAAATCCTAGAACTTATTTCCGTAACTAAAAGATATAACAAGTGTGTATAAACTTGGGGGGTTTTTTTTTTGTGGTGCTTAAAAAACAATACTTCTATTTTTTAATTTTGTAGAGGCCGCACAGAACAAGCTTATTCAGTTTATAGCCGTCAGCAATCCAATGAGATTTATAATCAGTATTCCCTACTGAAAACTCAATATCTTATCATATCCATTGAGTAATGCCGTGAACTAATTATGTAAGTTTATATAACTTTTATTATTTATCGTTTTTCTCTTTTCTTTATTGAAATATTGATTATTTCTGTGATCTTTTTTTTATAGAAGGAATGTGATATCTTATCGATTTGGGATGAAATTCAGCCCTCCTACCGTAAATATCAGAATTTTGTACGGAGCTCTTGATATGCTGTTGCCGTCAAAAACTAGATATCAATATTGCCATCAATCAAGAAAAATATTGCTCCACATCTTCAAGTATCGATAGCAAAAAAAAAAATGTCAAGAGGTCCAGCCTTGTGGATGCGTGAACGAGGTGGAGAGAGACGCAGTAATTAGTCAACAGCAAGCGGCAGAGCAAGACGAATTTTTTTAACAGCGCTGCGCGTATGATTTACTTATATAAAAATAATTATAATAAATAAATAAAATCACTTTCATTTTCATATTGATGACGGCTATTTAAATTTTTCTCCACTCTCAAAAACTAACATGAATATTTTTGTAAAAATGTTTTCGCACACAGTTCAAATTAATCTGAAATATTAGAAAATGCCCGAATTGATAAAAATTATATGTTAAGAACTTATAGTGTCTAAATTTCTGTTCAATAGTGAAAAAAAAACAAAAAAGTTTTTCGATTAATAACCTGAATTTAAATAGTGGTTATGTACTGGATCGTACGGACAACGAAGTTTCTGCAATAGGGTTCCGTTTGGTACCGTTTGCGTACGGAACCCTGAAAATGAAGCGAACACTTACAAGCAACAACAGAAAATTCGCTGGATTATCCATTCTACAAGTATTTTGCTACGGATGTTGAGTGTTGAAGTAAAGCATTTATTACATTTATTGTCAGTCACCGACTATCTCTCGAGTGCGGACGTCAGTGCTTTTTTTTTATCAGTAATTAGATTTGCTTTTGTGATCTTTCTTAACTGATATTTCAATTATTATATTATTTCTTTTTTATCCTCCCAATCTTGGGGATAATTGCTTTGATATTCTAAGCGTTAGCCCCAAAGCAAAAAAAACACAATTCCAGAATATTCCAGACGATTTCCCCAATCTACCTGAAATTGTCCAACAAAACCCCAAATTCATAATCATTGCCTTTAAAAATACCGATAAACTCATTTCAGAATTTTCGTGCTTTGCAGTACATCGTGCCTTAAATCTCATCAACAAAGACATAGCATCGATCTCGACCCTCCGTAATGGTAATTTGTTAATGCTAGTAAAAAACGAGCTTGTGGGGGATAAGTTTTTTAAAAACAAAGAGGCATTGCCTGGTTTATGTGACAGTGAATGCTAATTTCATGATAGTCTAAATTTTGTAAAGGGCACTACTATATATGCCCCCTATCTAAATAATATCCCTGAATCTGAAATTGTTGACGAATTAAAGTCGCAGAATGTTCACTCCATCTTCAAATTCACCCGTATCATAGATGAAACCCCAAAACCTACTGGCGTTATACTTATCACTTTTGATCTGTATAACTGACTTAGTAAACTTGACATTTCTTGGCATTCAGTCAAGGTCAGGGAGTACATCCCTAACCCGATGAGATGCAAGACTTGCCAACTTTTGAGTCACACTGCAAAACACTGCAGTAATCCCGCTACTTGCGCAAACTGCAATCTTCCTCCCCACACACCCGATCAATACACACGCACTAGTTGCGCTAATTGTAACGGCGATCATCCCGCCTCCTCACCGTCCTGCCCTAAATATCAAGCATAAAGGGAACTGCTGAAAATAAAAACTAAAAAGAACAACATGTGAGAAGCAAAGAAAATATTAAAACAACAACAACCTTCTACTACTGTTAGCGCACATGCTAGCTTCGCTGCTATCGCTCCTTCTGACGTCTCTCTGCCCCCGCAGCCAACAAATCGATAAACAATCCCATCCCAGCAGTCCCCACTGCTTTCCCTGATTCTTCTACACTTTCAAGTTCTACCAAAACGCAAAACAACACAACTACAACAACACTCAAAAATACCTCTGATGCGTTAGCATCCAATGACAAATCTTTTAAACAAATAAAACAAAAAAACTCAATATTCACAAATGATTCAATCACTCCACTTAACTCAATATCAAACACTTCTATCCGATTTTCTGATTCTGACGAATCAATGGGAGAACCTGACTTGCAGTCAAGTCCCCTTCCATTGCTTCAATTCATCTCGGAAACATAAAACATCCCTACATAACCTTTGCAATGTCTATTAAGATTTTACAATGGAATATTAATGGCATTTTCAACAACTATAATGAACTTTTAGTACTTATAAATGATCACTCACCTGATGTTTTATGTTTGCAAAAGACCCACTTGCCACATAATTTCACTAACTTTATCTGCCCCAAGGCATACACAGGCTATTTTTACAATCATCCTCATAACACATCAGCTAAGCAAGGGATAGGCGTGCTTATTATACGTCACATCTCCCATAAGCAGAACATAATAAACTCCAACCTTCTCTGCTCTGCCTTACAGCTGAACCTAAACAGCCCTATCACCATCATAAACACCTATATCCCCTCCCATTAAAACTTCTCAACCAACGATTTATTAAGTTCTCTCCAGCAAGTTAATGGACCAATAATAATGTTAGGTGATTTTAATTCTTGGAGCCTCTTATGGGGTTCTAACCTGTCCAACTCACGTGGCAAAAACATTGAGCGAGTCATCACTACTGCCAACTTGGTTCTGCTTAATAATGGTTCTCGTACTCATTTTTTCTTTCCACAGTACCTTTACTCTTGTAGATAATACATTAGTACCCTCAAATATTGTCCACAGATGCACCTGGTCCATATTTAACACCCTACATGGCAGCGATCATTACCCAATCACCTTAACGTTTGCTTCTAACCTCACCACCTTTGCTTAAATATAAAACAGATGATGCTAATTGGGAACTTTTCCAAAGCAAATCTGTCAGTATCTCTTAATCTTGGACTACGGGTTGTATAAATAAGCAAGTTGCTGTATTAACAACACGTATAAGTGCCGTTGCCAATTGCAGTATCCCCCAACTAAACGAGTCACGCTTAAAGCCGAATTGCCCTGGTGGAATAGTTCCCTACAAAAACTCAGAGATAACAAACAGTCCCTTTTTAAAAGGCGAAAAAGTACTATGGACGCTTTATTGCGTATTCAATACTTTTGTCGGATGACCTTTCGACGATAAATCATGTCTCTCTTTTGGCGACTGATTTTGAAAGGGCCTTTGATCTTGTGGGGCTACATGCAGTGCTCAATCTGTTTGAACTTTAGGGAATTGGTCCAAGGCTTTATAACCTTATAAGTGCTTTTATGACCAATCGTACCTTCAGGGTTAGAGTCAACAACATCACCTCTGGGCTCTCAACTTTCAGTGGTTTTATTTGCAATAGCGTTTGAGCAAATTAACTCTATTCTATCCAGGTATAAAAACATTAACGTTTCTATCTACGCGGATGACGCCATCTTCTTCACTAAAATTCAAAATATTGATACTGTCAAGAATGTATTTTATAATATCTTTAATGGTTTAGAAGCGTGGGGAGCCTACTCGGAAGCATCTTTATCCATCGATAAATGCCAACTTTTGCACATATGCCGGAAACACAGATGTAACTTTCCTGATATGTACTTAAACACCAAATGCATTAAAGTTGTTGAACACTTAAAAATACTTGGTATAACTTTTGACTCCAAGCTACTTTTTAAGCAGCAATGTATTATTTTAAGAAAGCAATTATAATCTAGATTAAACATTATTAAATTTTTAAGTTCCAAATACTCCAATGTCCATATAAATACTCTCGTGAACATCACCCGGGCCATTATGCTCTACAAAATCGACTATGGTCTCCCTATCTTTGTATGGTGTGCTAATTCCCATATGAAGAAAATACATCCACCATATCATGCAGCTGTTCGCAGATCGATCAACGCTTTCCCCACATCTCCCACTACCTGTATCCTTGCGAAAGCCGGGCTACCCAGCATTAAGGAAAGGATTATTGAAACTACAATGCAGCTAATTCCCAAGCACTACACGACACCCAACCGACTGCTAGCAAAGGCCTTTGTCGGCATCTGCAAACAAAAGCGGCATTATAAATATGTTTCTATTATCAGACGATGCGTCACGTATAGTACTGATCTAGAATTGCCACCACCTAAACTTTCCAACTTTATAAAGCCCACGCCAGATTGGGCTCGGAATCAGCCAAACATCAATACTAGTCTGCATGTAGCAGCTAAGAACAATACTACCAGCTCAGAACACCTGACGAGATTCTTAGCGCTGAAAGGAAAGCTCGGGGATATAAATTGGCTCTACACGAATGGGTCAAAAACAGAAAACTTTTCTGCATTCGCTGTTGTCGACAATTAGGAAAAGAACATAGTTGGGGTGTCTCTCCCATCTTATAATTCGATATTCACCGCCGAAACCTTTGCCTCATTAAAGGCCTGCCAATTTGCAATAAAAGAAAACGGGAAATTTGCTATATGTTCTGACAGCCTATCCTCGATATAAGCTATACAAAATCGAGGACATAACGATCACACAATTCGGGAAATCCAGAAATTATGCACTATACACCACCACAAAATCACCATTCTTTGGGTTCTCAGCCACCAAGGTATTCGCGGAAATGGATGCGCCGATGAGGCAGCCCGGCACATCAGCTCTGCCCCATCATACTTCTTCATTTCAACCAGCCCTAGAGATTTAAAAAACCTGGTTACTCGTCATCTGCATATGAAGAATTTGACGGGATGGGGACAGTGCCTCCACGGGTACTCTTCTATCAGCCCACCTTGCGACAAAATCGGTCTTCCTACCAACCAATCCAGACGGGAATGCGCAGTTTTCATTCGTCTGCGTATTGGACACACCCAAATCACGCACCAACATCTCCTCAAAGCTTCAGTTCGTCCACCATACCTTTTTTGCGGAACCGATCTCACCGCAAATCGTCTACTGGACTCTTGCCAACATTTGGAGAGCTTAAGGGTCTCCCTTTTTGGTTCCATAGTCCCATTCCATTAAATATCCCCTCACCATTAAATATCTCCAACATAAATACATAATTTCTGCAAAAAATCCAACCTAACAATTTAATTACTGAACATTAAATCTTTTACAAATTATTATTAAATCGCGAGTCGTAGGCCCCAGCAGCTAGTCACTCGTTAAAATTAGTATTAAGTTTAGTATTGTATATTAGATTAAATTATGATAAATTAATAAAAACATTTTTTGTGTTTCTTTTCATTGTAAATGTAATGTGGGTGCATTGATAGATATTAAGTTCCAATTAATCAATTTCAGTCAATGTAATAAATATCTAAAGGTATATTTAAATATATGTACATATGTGGTGAGCTTGACGGGTTTCTTGTTTGCTTCGCGATAATCGCTTCGCTTTTAAACTCTTTTATCTTTTACAATTTGTTTAAATTCTAAGGATTTATCATTTAAACCATATTTCGGCTTATTTAGTTGTGCATAAAAGTGAATTTACAATTATAAGTACATACATTTCTATTTTTTTTTTATAATTATTTCTCTTCTGTGCTTGTACTTTTTATTCGACTTCAAAAAAGGAGAAGGTTATTAGGCTGTATTTTTTTTTATGTGTGTTTCCTCACAACTTTTTCCTATGTAAACCGATTTTAGCGATTCTTTTTTGAAAGCAGGTGCTTCTCGTGTGGTCGCATATTAATTTGATCAGCGACAACATATTATTCGTTAATGATTTCTCAAAAAATAAGTCATTTCACTTCGACTTTGGGTTGATTCGAACACATTCAAAAGTAAACCGTTTGATGATGTCAAATAACAATGATGAATATCTATGACAACAACAAAAACAAATGATCTGATCATAAGTTCGAGTCGAACATTCGTATGGACAAATGTTTGTGTATGCTTTTCCTGTAGTATGCTTGGTGGCAATTGCATCAGTTTTGATAGTTATTAACCAGTTCCCAATATCGGCGGCTTTGGAGGGTACGCAAGCGGGCCCCGGGTCGTCGCCATCAAGCAATCGCAATGCTACGAAGGTGTACTCGGCCACCGTAATAGATAATGCTACGAGAACAAAAACTACTGCAGCAATGGGAAACTAGGTCGCTGCGGCGGACAAAGCTACAAGAACAACCGGGGAAGTAGGCGATCCAGCAGGATCAACTCGGAGAAAGTATCAGCTAGCCACACCCACTTTCATTAGCTGGAGTAGAAGATACGGAGCTTAACATGTATGCTGGAGGAAAAGGGTACTGACGGTAAGCCAAGGCGCTCTATAGACCAGCTTATGTGGGATACGGTAGAGAGCATTAAGGCCCTATATGAGCTCTCTGCCATAGAACAAAGGGACGCCAAAGCAAAGGAGGTTATTAGGAAAAATAACCTCTCCAAGACTTCCCCTTGGCTGCGACCAGCCGGGAAAAATAAACGGGCACCCGAAGGTAACTTGGAGACTTCTTCTACAAGGAGACACCCTTCTCTAACTGTGCTTAAAGATCGAGTGGAAGAGGCAAAAAATGCTACCTTGGAGCACGGGATGTCCCCCAAAACGGCAACAACTCCAAAGCCAATACCAAATACAAGCAGAATCCCGAAGAAGGGAAGAAGTCGGGATAAGGATGGTTACAAGCTGCCCCAAGTACAGGAGTGGATCAAAGTTCCTGGCCGGAAAAAAACGGTATAAGGGCACCAAATCGAGGCCGGATGCTCTCATCATTTCGGCATCCACGAATGCGTCTTACGCGTATATCTTGAGTAAGATCCGAAGTGAGCCAGCGCTTAAGAACCTAGGTGAAAATGTCAAGGCTGTGCGGCGTACCGTTAAGAATGAGTTGCTGCTAGAATTCAAACGGGCGCCAGATCGAAATGCGCCAGAGTTCCAGACGGCGGTGGAAGAAACGCTAGGCAATGCGGCCTAAGTCTTGGGAAATGCGCACACGGTGACGACTCAGCTTAGGGCTCTGGGTGAGATCACAACCGCAAAAGAATTGTGTGACGCCCTACACACACAGTGTGAAATACGTCGTCTAGATGAGTTATTGGTTCGAAACATTGGGACGGTACGCCGGGGCACACAGGCAGCTTACATTGTGCTACCTCTAGCGGGCGCCAACAAAGTGCTGAGCTTCCAGCGAGTTCGTATTGGTTGGGTATCGTACAGAGTGTGGGATTGCACAGAGCCAACAAGATGCTACAAGTGTTGGGGTACCAACATAGAGCCCAAAATTGCAAAGAAGATGTGGACCGCAGTAACCTTTGTAGGAGGTGTGGTCAAGGGGGGCATCAGGCAGCACAAAGCAAAAATGACCCAAAGTGTGCTTTATGCAGCGGGGACCATGCAGCCGGCAGTGCCCACTGTCCGGTACATCAAAAGGCAGTTAAGGTTAAGTAAAAAATCGCCCCACTAAACCTTAACCACTGTGTGGCAGCCCAAGACTTGCTGCAACAAACCGTGTTCGAGCAACACCTCGACCTGGTCCTTTTATGTGAGCAGTACCACAACGTAAGGGGACATAGATGGATTTCGGATGTATCTGGTAAGTCTGCCATATGGATCACGGATGGTAGGGTGCCGCAAAACAGGCCACTGGCTCCTCATTTAGGTAAATGGAATTTACTTTTTCTCATGTTATGCGCCCCCAAGTTTAAAGCAGTTTGAACGGCTAATGACGGAGCTGGTAGCGGAAGCCAGGACGAGAACACCGTCTATCGTCGCAGGAGGTTTTAACGCGGCAGAGTCCTGATGAAGTGCATAGCCACACACAACATGGAACTGCTCAATGATGGGAATTCACTTTTGAAGCGGCAATTCACTAATAGGCGGTCAGCTATATATCTTACCTTTCCACATTGTTCCATTGCGTGTCAGGCAACATAGAGCATTGGTAATTTCTAAACGAATAGTGACCATCGAGCCATGGTGATTGAGATTATGCAGCATCCGGCAATCAGTGGTCAATTTCGTTCTATAGTAGCTAAAGGCTGGAGAGATCGAGTTTTTGACGAGGACATCTTCTTACAGATCTGGGAAGATGGGATAACAGTCCCTGAAGGAGCGAACAGTATGGCAGAAGGCGTCACAAAGCGGATGTCCATAGCTTGTGATGCCTCGATGCCTAGAAAGACTTGGGTACCTGCGCGTAGGGCGGCCTACTGGTGGAATGACAAGATTGCTAAGCTCAGGAGTCGCTGCATTCGGGCACGCAGGGTAGCGCAACGTGCCAGAACTTCTCCCGATTGGGAACAATTGCAATGCGTCTTTAAGAGGCTAAGGTGTCTCCTGAGGAAGGTTATACGGAAGAGCAAAGATGCTCGCTTCAAAGACCTATGAGACAGCTCTGGTGCTGATCCATAGGGAAAGGCCTTCAAAATTGTAATGAGCACGGTAAAAGGACCGCAGCCTCCACAGCCATCAGACCCAGCGTTGATGGCCAACATAGTGGCGGCACTTTTCCCCGACGGTGATATATTCGTGCCCACTGCCTCGTCCATATGCGTTGCAGAGTTCCCAGAGGTTACTACCGCGGAGGTGCTGCAAGCACTTGGAAAGTTGGGAGTGGCTGCAGTGAGAGCAGATGTCGCAATCTTCGCAAAGATGTATTCCACATGCCTTGCCGAAGGAGTTTTCCCGACCATCTGGAAAAGACAGAGGCTAGTCTTGTTTCGAAAGCCAAAAAAACAACCAGATCATCCCTCTGCGTAGTGGTCGCTATACATACACGACTCGCAGGGCAAGGTACTGGAAAGTATCATAGTCGACTTCAGAACATTTTGGTGAGACCGAATGCCTTATCTAATTCAATTCAAGCAGTGATGGATATTGCGCACAGGGCGACGAATGAAATCAGATGGAAAGGTGGCGACAAGCAATACTGCGCTGTAGTGACCTCGGACTTCAAAAATGCTTTCAACATGGCAAGCTGGCCACAGATCATACATGCAAAGGATGCTTGATACCCAAGGTACCTAATGACGGTAATTGAGAATTGAGAATTACTTTGCAGATATAGTGCTGCTGTATGACACAGATGGGTCACAAGGGGTGTGCCACAAGGTTCGGTTCTTGGTCCCACTTTGTGAAACATAATGGACGATGGCATCCTCAGGATGAGCCTCCCCGCAGGATCTACTCTGATTGGCTATGCCAACGACATTGATCTGGTAGTCGTAGGAAAAACGATCGAGATGATCCAAGCTAGTTGCAGCGAAGCTGCGATCAGTGTCATGAGCTGGCTTCATGGCGCGCATCTGGAATTGGCGGTTGAGAAAACGGAAGCTGTTCTCCTGTCTTCTCGGAAAGTGCGGAAAACATTTACGTTTCAAATAGGTGCCTGCCTCATCACGTCCCAGCCGGTCTTCAAGTATCTGGGAGTGCTTATTGACACTCGGCTGTCCTTCAAGGAGCATATAATCACCATAAATGACAAAACGCGAGACTAAGTGGAGCGCTGTCTCGCATAATGGCAAACTTAGGTGGGCCGCGGGCAAGTAAGGGGAACTGGTAGCCAGAGTCGTTACCTCCATTGTCTTATACGCGGCGCCGATGTGGGCGGATGCAACACGGAAAAGCTCATACATGGCTGGTATACGCTTGACGTATCGTCTGGGCGCTTTGCGGGTAGCGAGCGGTTTTCTCACTATATCTGATGTAGCGGTTGCGGTGATAGCCTCTATGCCACAAATCGACATATTGGCGCTTGAACTAAGACGTAGGTTCACTACAGGGTCGTCTGCTGAAGATGAGCGGTCATGCAGTATGCAGGAATGGCAGAGTAGATGGGAATCGTCGAGTAAAGGGCGATAAACGTTCTCCCTATCCATTGATCCTTCGTGTAGCAGAGCAGATGAACGATTACGAGCACAAGCAAATCATTCATCACAATCGGACAGGGGATCGTAGGTCTTAGATTATTGACGTGTAGTTGCGACCCACGCACAAGACAGGAATAATTGGCGACCCATTTATGTGGGACAGATCGCCTCTTGAGCAATTATGCCTCTCAGTTCCGGGTGGACAATAGGACATGGTGCGGTAGTTTTTAGTGGGTTAAAGTCCCACACTCGGTTGTAGACCGGCGAAAGATGTTTTTCTACCGCAATAAAAAACGTCCGCTCACTTCTCACCGCTCATACTACGTATACTTGTACACGTGCATAGAACTAAACCATACCAAGTAAATCAACTATAATACGCAATAGATTTTGCACATTTTATTTATGTACTATAAGCTAAAATGTATGTACCTTAAAATTCAATACGCAATACCCACCCAATCGTTTCCAAAGAGTACATAAAATAATGAATATTGTTATACTATACTGCAGACACGAAATATGAATAATACTTCTAATCATTTTAAGCAAGTGAGTAAGTGAAGTACAAAACACATTAATTGAGATTATTTGGTGCAATGAAAATTGTGTTTTGCTATGATTTTTAGCAAGTGCATCAATTGCGCGTATTGGGCTTTAAAAAAGGTTTCTTTCTCTTGAATTTTTCTACTTAGAATTTCTTACGTTTAGTGACATTTTGGCTGCTCTAGAAGAGTCGGATATCGATGATTTCAGCACCGATGATGAATAAGATGATAAAAATTATGTGCCAAGTGAAAGCACTGATAATAGTGAGAGCGAAGAAGAGGAGACTTGTGTTCCAAATGCTTATGTAGTACTTGAGTCAGTGCCTACAGTAGCAGATGTTGTGCTTGAATACCTACGGGGATTCCAACTCGTCGATCGATTTAGAGACGGAAACCATATAGTCAACCAGGGAAACACGAACCTGTTGCACGGAGCATTAATGATGCGATGGAGATGCTTTCGCCTTTTATTTTAATATTTTAAAAATTATTTCGATAATGTTTTTTTTGGAAATGCGGCTAACTGTACGAATAGGTACAACATTTTGAAGACAGGTGAAAGCTTGAAAACCACACCTGGGGAAATACAGAATTTCGTTGGAATGCATATTGCCATGGATTGCATTCGTTTCCCAAGAATCCGAATATAATGGCAGAAGAAGTTGAACATCTCAAACAAAAGGGTGTAAGTTTTCTATCTACTGGCAAATGATACCCGTTACTGGTCGTTGTCCTGTACGCCAAAGTTTGCAAATAAACCAAGAGGTGTTGGTCTAAAAAAGGAAGATTTGACATCATCAGGAGGATTGGTTCTCGATTTTGAAATTTATCAAGGCAAGACAACACGTCTTCCATAAGATTATATTGGATTTGGACTTGCATTCATTTGCGACTTGTGAAAACATTGCCTGAAGAATCCAAAGTATTTTTCGACAGATATTTCACAACATTACCCTTACTGAAAATGTAATGTAAATGACGTTCATCGATGGTGCAAAAAGGAAAAAAAATTTTTCCAAGCCCCCGACCAAACATAGTTATAATACAATGAGTCTATAGATGGAGTGGACATTTGCGATCAACAAATGGAAGCGTATCGCACATTTTTTAAAATGTAAAAGTGACCATTGAAAGTTATAATCCATTTCATAGACTTAGCTTGTTGCAATGCGTGGATGGAATATAGAAATGCTTGTCGAGAAATTAGAAGATCAACGAAAGATACCCATGACCTACTGAGTTTTCGACTTGCGATGGCTGAAGCATTGGTAGCTGTAAATAAAACTAGTATGGACGTTATCTTCGACTATGCCGAAGATGAAATACTCTTCACGACACAGTGAATATTTCATTGTAGTATTCAAATGGGTGGTTTGTATGGGAGGTACCTCCCTCAGTGGTCCGATTCGGGTGGTTCCGACAAATGTACTAGCTCAAAAGTTGAGGGACTAGTTTGCATACATACAGACGGGCAAGGCTTAATCGATATGACAAAAAACAAAAAAGTTTTTCTAATAAAAACTTGAATGGGGATTTATATGGGAGGTTACTGGATCGTATAGCTACCACACAAACCAAAATATTTCTTGTATGGGATATGACGCGACGGCGGAGGGTCGGACGGACAATGAAGTCTCTGCAATTGGGTTCCCTTTTGGGTCCGGAACAAAAAAGTTTTTCTAATAAAAACTTGAATGAGGATTTGTATGGGAGGTTACTGGATCGTATAGCTGCCACACAAACCAAAATATTTATTGTATGGGATAAGACGCGACGGCGGAGGGTCGGACGGACAACGAAGTCTCTGCAATTGGGTTCCCTTTGGGTCCGGAACCGTAAAAAAATTTGTTACTTGACTGATGAAAGTGTCATGAGGAATTACATGCAAATATCTTCCAATTTTGTTATGTTATGAATAGTCAATTGGTTTTAGATTTTCTGAATTAAGCTCCGCGAGGTATTCATTTTTCCATCGACGGCTAAACTTTTGGAATAAGAATGTAATCTTTCCCACCTATTCAATAATGATTGGTTAACCAAGAGCAATTCCACACAAAAAATGATTGGTGGTAAGAGACGCTCCAAAAACGCTTGGGATTTTTTGGGCGTTCTTAATCGTTGTACGTGAACGTCTCAACATACGCAATTTCATCTGGCGAAAGTATTAAACTGTTTTAAATTGTTGATAAATCCTTTTTTTTTTTTATTTTACAATGCCCGCAAATCGTTAATGAAGCCTTCGATTACCAATTCAAATAATTTGCGGCTATCATCAGTGAGTCATTGTCGGCAATAAAATAGCTACCTCCAATGCTCTCATCGACGTTACCGCAGTCTTGTGGACAAAATCCTTCGAGTTATTCACGCATACCCCATAGCAGTTAGTTATTACTGCAAAGTGCATTTAATTCGTCCACTGTTTGTATTATATGATGCGGTACATTTTCCGAAATGCGATCGAAAAGATTCTTGAGTTTATCCACATTGAATTCAATCGGCGCTAGTTTTATAACGTAAATTGATTGTTCATGTGAAATTTCTCCTTCACTTTCGTTTTCTGAACTTGACGACGAGACTATTTTCCTGACTAGTTCCTTTAAGTTTGCTTGTGACGTAGAGGACATAGTGAAAACGAACGATGTGCACACGAAGAAAACCAAAGACCAATTAAGGGCTTGTTTACATTAGGCTTCTTTTAAACCTGAACAGGAACGAGGTAAGAAGCAAGTGAATCCACCAAAAATTTCTACTTTTTCATATGTCAACAACAACAACTCCCGCGAGAACTTATTTCGACGACATTTTGTATACAAGTGAACAACTGAAATACTCACTTTGACAGAGAAATATGCCTGTGAGAGCACAAAACAGGCTGCTTGTAGCAAGTAAAGTTTGAAAAGCTACTCATAGTCGCTTCTTAGCTTTTAAAAAAGCGTAATGTAAACGAGCCTTAAGATCATGATGCAATAAAACAAGATAGCGACAGTAGAACATTTATGTGATTCTCTCTCAGAATATACTTACGATCTTCCTCTTCTACATTTTTAATCTGTACACAGTACCATATGTTATTTATTTATTCACTTTATATATAACGGGTGATTTTTTAACAACTTTTTTTTTTGGCAACACTGTTTTTAACAGCTGACGCGGTTTACATGCCTTGTGATACTATCAAACACGTTCAGTTTGGTCTTTAATTTAACCATGAATCGACTTACAAACGAACAACGTTTACACATTATTGAATTTTATTAACAAAATTCATGCTCGGTAAGGCAAGTGTATCGTGCTCTTCTTCCATTTTATGGTGAGTTTAGTCGACCTTCTGAGACGGCTATTCGGAATGTTGTGAGTAAATTTCGCACCCAGTTAACATTATTGGTTATTAAACCACCAACACGCGGTGCGCGAGTGTGGACAGAGGAAAAAATCGTAGCTGTATCCGCCAGTGTTACTGATGACCCTGAATTATCGATTCGACGCCGTTCGCAGCAATTGGGCCTCTGTTACTGTTAAATTTTGAGAAAGGATTTGGGTGTGAAACCTTTTAAAAAACAGCTGGCTAACTTTTGCTGAATGTCGCTGGCAATGTTGAATGAATATCCAATTTTGTATCGAAAAATTGTGTTCAGCGACGAAGCTCATTTCTGGTTGAATGGTTGAACAAATTGACTGCAAAAGACAGAGACCCAATCCCTTTGATTGACAATTTGTTAGATAGACTCGCGGGTAAGACAATTTTTACCAAATTGGACCGTAAGAATGGTTTCTTTCACGTTTTTATGCATGAAGAGTCGGTGAAATATACATTTTTTACGACCCCGCTAGGACAGTTCGAATTCTTAAGGATGCCGTTTGGCAGAATGCACCCTCTACATTCCAGAGGTTTATTAATAAAATTTTCATGGACATGATAAAAGATGATGATGATTCGATGATTGCCCTCTGAAGCGAGCAGACGTGTGTTTCACAGTGCCTGCTTCAGAGAACTAATTTCAAAAATCAAATTACAAAGTAAATTGGTTAGCATCATATCGAAAAACAACTAAAAAACAACTAAGCATAAAGTAGGAAAAGAAAATAACGTTACAATACTGTAGCGTCGAGCTGTCCTTTTGATTGGACGTTCACATAGCAGATAATAAATTTTTATTTTATTTGCTTCTTTTCAAATACGAACAGTACCTATAATGACGTCGAGAAATGCGTATTTCTCGTTTGTCGCTAATGATACCAGGAACAAAAACAAAGGTTCCTTTTTAACCACTCAGCCGGCCGTAGAAAGAGCACGATCTTGCTCTCCTGTTCTATTGGCTAGTACAGTAAGCACTAGTCACTTACTCCCATGGAGTGCCCAATGCCCTTCCCCTCAACCACCTGTTCATTCAAGCCCAGAAGCTACTGTGTTTAACGCTACAACAACCACAACACAAAGCACAGCCGTTACTTCAACAGCTAGTGCAGTTTCAGGAATAACAACAGTGTTCTCAGCTACTGCTTCGATTGCGTCATCACATGAAGTTTCTGTAACAACAACAAACACGGGAACATTTAATAGTGATATTAATAACCCAAAACAAGAACAAGCATGCAATAGAAAAAATTCTGCTATGCAAGCAAAAACAATAAAAAAGACAACTGTGTCACCAGCAGGTAGTCAAAATCTGCGCATGCAAAACGGGACTCATGAAAATAAAGCGGCAGTGCAGACAGGTATTGACCGCTACATACAATTCCATAATAAACGCAAACTAAGCCCCCAAAAGAATAATAATGCTAAAAAAACCATTTTAGAAAGTAATAGGTTCCAGCTACTTGCTGAAAAAGATGAACCTGTTAAAAAAGATGACAATAACGCAGCTAAATCTAAAACCGCGAAACCTCCCCCAATATATGTTCGCGAAGAAAGCTCAAATAGACTGGTAGATGCTATTCAAAAAATTGTTGGCAAGAATAACTTTCATATTGTCCCTATTACCAAGGGTAATATAAAAGAAACTAAGGTACAAATTTATACAGAAGCAAACTACAGTTCTGTAACAAAGTACCTTAGAGAGTCTAATAAGTAATTAAGGGCATTGAACACTCGGTGGATTGTAGCGACATTAAGACTGCACTGGAAGAAAAAGGGTTTGAAGTCAAAGTAGTTATTAATATGTTTAATAAAAACAAAATCCCTCAGCCATTGTATAAAATTGAGTTGGCTCCTAAGTTGCAGCACTTAAGGAAAAATGAAGTGCATCCCATTTACAACCTTAAATGTTTACTTCACCGTAGGGTTGCTGTGGAGGAGCCTCACAAACGAGTAAATCCAGTGCAATGCACAAATTGTCAGGAATTTGGACATACGAAATCTTATTGCACCCTTCGTCCAGTATGCGTAGCTTGTGGAGACTTGCATGAAACCGCAACCTGTAAACTAAGTCGCGATAATCCTGACCTTAAAAAATGCAGTAACTGTGGGGGCAATCATACAGCCAATTATAGAGGTTGTCCTGTATATAAGGAGTTGAAGAACAGGTTGCAGTCACAAAAAAATTCCGCCCATTTTAGCCGTGAGGCTAATCGTACAGAATCAGCGACGGTTATGTGTCCACCTCCTAAAATTCCTTTAACTTCAAAGGTGTCGTATGCAGGTGCCCTGCGCTTAGGCGTTCAACAAGAAACTGCGAAAAAGATTGTGAAGCCTAAGGCTCCAATGTCTCAACATAATAAGCCAGTCTTACAAACTACCCCAACTCTAAATGCGTGTAATGAGCCAGTGTTGCAACCACTAAGTTCTAGTGAGTCTATGTTGGTGAATTTATTGCAGACCTTGAATCAATCAATATTAATGATGCAAAACTCTTTTCAAAAGATGATGAAAATCCAAATGAAAATTTTGGATAAGTTAAATTCCCCATAATGGCTCATTTAAAAATAACTCACTGGAACGCAAATAGCGTTTCACAGCACAAACTAGAGCTGATGAAGTATCTAGAGGACAACAACGTAGATGTGTTGTTAGTCTGTGAGACTCATTTGACTAGCAAAAACAACTTCTTTATACCAGGCTATATAGTTTATACAACTAACCATCCAGATGGAAAGGCTCATGGTGGAACATGCATTATTATAAGAAAGCGTATTAAACACCAGACCCTAGAGTCGTACTCATCTAGTTATTTACAAACTACTTCGGTCAGGTTGCAAATGCGTTATGGTAATCTGACGTTATCTGCTGTATATTGTCCTCCACGATTTGCTATATCTGCGGATGTTTTTAAAAATTTCTTTGCTAGCCTTGGAGCACGATTTTTGGCGGCCGGTGACTATAATGCTAAACACACTTATTGGGGGTCACGTTTAGTAAATCCAAAAGGCCGGCAACTTTACAGCATTCTTGTAAATTGTCAAAACAAGCTAGACTTTGTTTCTCCGGGTAGGCCTACATACTGGCCGGCGGATCCAAGAAAAACTCCTGATATCATCGACTTCGGTATCACAAAAAAATATACCAAGAAACCTCATATCAGCAGTTACTCACGATGAACTCTCTTCCGATCACTCCCCCGTTGATATCGTTTTACTCGATTTTCCAATATTTGAGGATCGCCCTTATAGTCTCATATCTAAGAAAACTAATTGGTTGCAATATAAAAAGTATATTAGTTCTCACATTGAAATTGCACCTGCGATCAACTCTGAAAGCGATATTGACAAATCTGTTAATGAATTAAGTTCCGTATTGGTAGCTGCAGCTGAGGTATCAACGCCTGGGATTGTTGCTCACAAGTTCAATAGAAAATCGTTCTCAAATAGGGAAATTGAAGAACTGGTTGCTTCTAAACGACGATTGAGAAGAGAATGGCAACAGCACAGATCTCCTTCTGCAAAACAAAGGCTAAAAGATGCAACAAAAAAACTAGCCAAAGCTCTTTTAAGCGACCAGCTCGAGGCACAAAGGCGCTATATCTCTAACCTATCACCCACAAACACTAGATCTTCACTTTGGAAAGCGCAAAAATCGCTAAAAACTCCTATGGAGCTGGACTCACCTATTAGAGACAGAAACGGAATGTGGGCTCGGTCTGATGAAGAGAAGGCTAATGTATTTGCCAACCATCTTGAGCACGTGTTTCAACCTAATCTACCTACTAACAATTTTGTGCTTCCTCAACAGACAATCACAAATTCAGTAAATATGTCTCCATTAAAAACAAGCGCTAGTGAGATTGTATCTATTATAAGGACTCAACTGAAACCCAAAAAATCTGCTGGTTATGATAGAATTGTGCCAAAAATGATAACTGAACTTCCAAACGCAGCAATAGTTTTTCTCTCGTGTCTTTTCAATGCTATCTTTCGAATTGGGTACTTTCCAAAGCAATGGAAGAAATCTGTTATTATAATGGTTCCAAAGCTCGGGAAGGATAAGACATGTCCTTCTTCATATAGGCCTATAAGTCTGCTTCCATGCCTTTCTAAGCTATTTGAGAAGGTCCTTAAAGTCAAACTCAATCACCAGTTACAAGCAAATAGTTCAATCCCAGATCATCAATTTGGTTTTAGAGCAAAACATGGAACGATTGAGCAAGTCAAGAGTAACTTCGGAAATAAGAACTGCCTTTGAACTGCGAGAATATTGCTCAGCAGTATTCCTTGATGTAGCAAAAGCGTTTGATCGAGTATGGCATGAGGGTTTGATTTACAAAATAAATTGTTTACTACCCCAAAATATGCATAGAGTCCTGCAATCCTACATATCAAATCGAGTGTTTGTAGTAAGGCAGAAAAATTTCGTTTCAAATGAATTTAAGATAAAAGCAGGAGTTCCCCAAGGTAGTGTCTTGGGACCAACTCTATACATGTTATTCACTGCCAACATTCCAACAAGTAGTCAAATTGTTACTTCGACTTTTGTTGATGACACTGCCGTAATCAGTCGCTCCCGTTGCCCAGTTAAAGCTTCCGCAAGCTTGGATGCTCATCTTAAAAGCCTTCAGAAGTGGTTATCCAACTGGAGGATTAAAGTCAATGAGGGGAAATGTAAGCATATTACATTTACATTGAACCGACGGACTTGTTCTCCAGTAACATTAAATGGTGTTACAATTCCTCAAACCCAAGTGGTAACTTATCTTGGCGTTCACCTGGACAGACGGCTTACCTGGCGGAAGCATATAGAATCTAAAAAGATACATATGAAACTAAGGGCTCAAAGTCTTCACTGGCTAATCAATTCTAAATCTGGACTGAGACTTGAGTACAAGGTGATGCTGTATAACTCTGTTATTAAACCAATTTGGACTTATGGTTCTGAATTGTGGGGTACCGCGAGCGCGAGTAACATTGAAATTATACAAAGAGCACAATCCAAGATACTTAGAACAATCACGGGAGCGCCATGGTATATCAGGAATGAAGACATTCACAAGGACCTGGAAGTACCACCTGTCAAAGATGAATGTTCCAAGCGTAAAGCTATTTACATGGATAAATTAGTTCGGCATGTTAATCCCCTAGCCAGAGTCCTTGTCCATACAAGGAACTCATCTCGACTGATCCGTAATGATCGTGCTGCCCTTTTGGATTAATTAGAGGCTCGTAGTGCCAAGTGAACTCCTTCCTCTTCATTGTAGGAGGGACACATGTGTATTAGTTTTATAAGATTTGTAACCTTATTGTTAGTCCTATGTATTATATAGGAGATTCAGTAAATACTAAACAAAAAAAAAAAAATGATAAAAGAAGAAAAGGTTATTGTGTATTTAGATGATGTGATGATTGCGACTGAAGATGTTAACACACACTTAGATATTTTAGAAGAAGTCTTTGTTAGGTTAGTGAAAAATAAACTGGAGCTAAGGCTTGATAAGAGTGAGTTTTTTAAAACAAGCGTGAAATATTTAGGTTATAACATTACAGTTGGTGGTATACAGGCCGATGAGAAAGGCTTAGAGGCAATTAAAAATTTTCCGGTTCCAACAAAAATTAGTGAAGTGCAAAGTTTCTTGTGACTGTGTTCCTACTTTTGTAGGTTTGTCAAAGATTTTTCGGTTATTGCAAAGCCACTGTATGATTTAACAAAGAAAGATAAGGTGTTTAGTTTCGGTCCCGAGGAGTTGAAAGCGCTGGAAGTCCTTCAGATCAAACTAGTAGATTCACCAGTGCTAACGTTCTACAGCTCAAATGACGAAACAGAGCTGCATTGCGATGCGAGTTCAATAGAATCAATTTGGATCAATTTTAGTACAAAGGAAAAGTGATGGAATATTAGATCCTGTTTTTTACTTTTCTAAACGCACGACGGATGCCGAGTCAAGATATCATAGATTTGAACTCGAAACGTTGGCCATAATATACTCTTTGAAGCGTTTCCGAGTATATCTACAAGGGATAAGATTTAAAATCATAACTGACTACAATTCACTAACAATGACCCTTAACAAAAAAAGATATTAACCCAAGAAAGATATTATTGCAAGGTGGGCGTTGGAGCTGGAAAACTATGATTATATGCTAGAACACATGGCTGGGAAGAGGATGCAGCATTTAGATGCATTAAGTCGCTTTTCGAACATTAATGGTGATTGAAACTAACTCATTTGAAGAAAATCTTGTGATATGTCAAAGCAGGAAGATATCGTAAGAATAAAGTCAATGTTAGAAACAGCTGAACACAACCTGTATGAGATGCACAATGAAATAGTTTACAGGAAAGACAAAAATGGAACATTGATGTTCTACGTCCCGAAAGACATGGAAACGCATGTCCTCTTTAAGTGTCATGATGATTTAGGACACGTCGGTGTAGATAAAGTGGTTGAAATAATTTCAAAAACGTATTGGTTTCCAAAAATGAAGCGGAATGTGGAACACCATATAAGGAATTGTATGAAGTGTATCACGTTTTGGTCGAAAAACGGAAAACAGGAAGGGTATATTCACAATATCCCTAAAAGTATTGTATTACCCCTTTTGAAGTGATACATGTAGATCATTTTGGGTCAATAACGATCACGGGAAACACAAAGAAACACATTCTTTTAATTATAGATGCAAGTACAAAGTTTGTGAAATTATACGAAAAGAAAACGACAAGGTCTAGCGATGCGATTATTGCACTGAGCAGTTATTTTAGAGCAAACAGTTGACCTAAGTATTTAGTTCAGCATATTAAGATTGCTACCGGATCGCCCCAAGCGAATGGGCAAGTCGAGAGGGTTAATCGTAGCTCAGGCCCCATGTTGGATAAGACCGTGGGCCCGGGAAAAAAATTTAGTTTGGGATAAGCGCTAGAAACAATTGAGTTTGCAATGAACAACACGGTACATAGAACGATAGGTTAGCATCCAAGCATTTTGTTTTGGGGTAGGACAGAAAGGAAGCGTAGTAGATTACCTAAAAGAGAGTATACAATGGGAAAAGGAAGAAGATAGAGATCTAGAGGTGGTGAGGGCTGAAGCCCGCAACAAAGAGAAGCAATTGCAAGATTTCAACGAAAGTGTCTCAAACAAAAGGAGGAAAAAACCAACGGTATATAATCCAGGAGATTATGTTGTCGTAAAAAACTTTGACGCTCACGTAGGTATGTCTAAGAAGCTTGTTCCTAAGTTTAAAGGACCCTACAAAGTCACAAAATGGTTAGGTAATGATAGGTATATGGTGGAAGATGCTTGTGGAATTGGGAATCAGCGTTCGAGAACGCCATACTCAGAAATTTGGACTGTAGCAAATATGAAACCGTGGTTCGGTTGAGATAGACGGAATCAGGTCAAAGAGAAATACTGTTGATGGTAGAAGTACTGATCATGCTAATAATACGAGAAGTAAAGCGAAAGTAAGTTACAAAAAAAAAAAAAAAAAAAAAACAAGATGATGACTGTATTTATAGCCATACGTATGTATATAAGTATATATAAATATGTAGCATGTAAAAGTAGTACATAAGATATTTTATCATCTTCCTGTAGCTGTCGGGATCAGGAGATCCCTGTCGTCAGGATGGCCGAGTTGTAGTAGAATAAGTGTATGTATTGCATATGTATTGTGTATGTAAAGGAATGTGAGACAAAAGGAGAATGGAACGATAATAAAGTTTTCAGTATGTGTTGTGCCATCAAAATACATGGACGCGTTAGTTAAAATTAGCTCCTAGAATATCATGAACGAAATTTGAAATAATCGGTGGGCAACGCATCAAAACACAATAAGCTCGATTTGAAGAACGATTTGATGTATGTATTCCTACCTTTACATTTGCGAGTTCGAGTTGCTAAGCAATCGTTCATTCATCTTTGATTTTGTGGGCTTGCTTCCACACTTGATTGAGAGTCGCAAAACAGTACTTTCACATTCCTCTTTACTAATGTTTTTGTTTGTGATTTAATTTAGTTCGAAATGATATGAGTTGAGGAACAGGGTTCGTCATAATTTCCTAATATGTGATAAAAATCTAACATTTGCTCTCGCTCTTAGTTCGTTTTACTCTTAGGTAGTTCGCGAACGAAAGACGTTGGTTGAAGTGACAACTATACGAAAATGAGTAGTTCGCGAACAACTTAGTTCGAAATACGTTTCTTATGTATGATTTTCTGCCATCCCCCTCTTTCACTGGCTCCAACCAGACGATTGATTTTTTTTTGGTGATTCTCTTTTGCTTTTTCTTACCAAAGTTTTTGAATTGTTTGGTTAAAGTTTAATTGATAGCAGTGAACAGTATTTAAATAAATAATATTAAATAATAAATAAATAACATTATTTTTAAGTTATTTCTAGAGATGAATTTAAACTTTTATTTTTTACTTTAAACTGAATAATAAACTGAATTTATAAATCTTAAATTTATATATAATTATATTTATTTGAATGAGCAATTTCGAAAAGCGCACAATTCTTATTACATATATCTTCTATACGAGACCTTTTAAAAATTGCTTATTCATTTATTTATCTCTACTGAAACATTTTTTTAAAAAGAACTAACGAACTAACAGATCGAACTAGTTCGCCAAATCAGATCGAACTAAATTGAACGATCCCAAGGGCGAACGACTATGCCCAAGCCTAATTACAACTATAGCTACAGGGCCTAATTAATTTACACATGATAAAACGCCGTCGATTATTCAAAAATTAAATGGGCAATCGGAAAATATGCTAACATTCCGCTGCTTCTGCAATGCAATTTCATCCACCCTCACTCTGCGAAACCAAACAAAAACAAGAAAGAACGTTATCTTCGACTATGCCAAAGATGAAATACTCTTCACGCAACTGTTATAGAAGGTGTTCAAGTTCCATTGGGCTTAAAAAACACCATTTACCATCAGATTGTTTTTCTAAGTTTTTTAGCTTTATTCGAAACGATGTCTTTACCCAAAAATAATTGAAACAAAACATCTCTGAACCGGTGAGGGAATTTTTTAAAGATTTGAATGAAGGCTTCTATAAATATGCTAATTTTCATATATGCAATGTGTTGGAAACTGTTAATGTTGCTAAGCCACCAAAATTAATTCATTTCTTAAAGGATAGTGTAGGGAGCCGATATATTCAGTACATTTTATTCGAAACTTGTTACCGCTCGTGCTTAAATAAAAAGGTGCCACAATACCAGCACATTTGCTGAAATTGGAATTATAGAAGAGCGTCTTGTTTCCCGGCGAATACCGTTTGTAAGTATTCGTCGTTTGCGGTGGGTTAAAGGTGCCAAAAAGCTACTTGGACAAGTTATTAATGTACTAGTCGATAGTGACAAAATGGTTAAAGCACTGCCGCGAAATTTACAGGATGATTGCGTAATCAACGTCAATATTAAGCGGCTCGTCTTTATAAATCAATTTACCAGCAAGGCTCCGTAAAGAAATCAACTATAAAACAGTGTGTCCTTCCTCTTCATTGTAGGAGGGACACATGTGTATTAGTTTTTTAAGAATTGTAACCTTATTGTTAGTCCTATGTATTTATATAGGAGATTCAATAAATACTATCAATATAAAAAAAAAAAAAATTAAAAATTGTATGTCATAAGTAAGCGGAAAATATTGCCTTGGGCAGGATTCGAACCCACGTGGAGCGCACTACGAGACACCTGCTCTATGCACTCGGCCACGGAGGCATTAAAGTTACAATATGATATGAACACCTAAAAAATGTTAATTTTTTGAATAACATTTAGAGATCCAATTTCATTTGGATCGGTAATGAAATCGATCCACTTGAATGAATGCATTTGTCAATCAATTTAATTCATCTACATCCTTATTTTTTGCTAATAAAATGGCTCCAATCGTGTTTCTTGTAATTAGCTCCAACATTTGGGAACTCTTTTGAAATTAAATCTTCTTTTGACGTTGTCAATTGAAAGTTTGTGGAAAAGTAAAGAGACCAGTAGAAGTGTCCACAGGAATTTTTCCATTTCCAATGTCTAATAATGCCTTTGAGAAAACTTCTGCCGATATGTCATTTTGTAAGGCCACTCGCATATTCGTTGTTAACTTGATATTTTTGGCATATGTATCTCCATAAATTTGATGTTTTCAAGCAAGCTTTTATTTCGTACTGGAAGCATTTGGCGAAAATCTCCTGTCAGTAGATCCACGTGCCTCCGAAATATTTCTGATTGCTTCGCAAATCTCTTAACGTTCGATCGAGTGCCTCTAATGCTCGTTTCTAATATTTTCAAATTACTCACTCGCCCTCACTCAACCAAAGTCAATGAAATACGTGAGAGAAGAAGAATTAAGTCGGCAGAATAAATGTAAGTTTTATAGAAACTTATTGATTGTCATTTAATGCACTTAAATAATAATAAGAGGGAAAAAAGTAACAACAACACACAATTCAAGAAGGAGTAAAGCATAAGCAATGAAGGAGCAAAAAAAGTTTGCAAAAACAATAACAAAAATTGCATACATATATTTCAAATTTCTAATATTTTCATAATACTCACTCCCTCCACTCAGCAAAAGTCAAACAAAAGACGCGAAAGAAGAAGACAAAAATCAGCAGAATACATTTTGGTTTTTTGCTACAAGACTAACGCGTGATCCTCCCACTTCCCTTATCAACAACCAATTTTGAAAAATAGCCTCAAACACGAAACACACTGTCTCTTGTCGCACTTTAAATGCAAATAAAATACAGAAACGAAGAGCGTAAAAAGAGCATACTCCGAGAGGAATAATACAACAATAACAACAACTAAAGCATTAAAAACGAAAATACGTACAAAACTTTTTATGCTGGGTACACGACTAACCAGCGACCCTCCCACTTCCCTTATCGACAAACCAAAATTGATAGCCTCAAACACGAAACACAAACAAAACAAAGCACAAATAACGAAACATACTGTCTCTTGTCGCACTTTAAATGCACATAAAATACAGAAATGAAGAGCGCAAAACGAGCGTACTCAGAGTGGAAAAATGCAACAACAACAACAACCAAAGCATTAAAAATCAAAAACCTTACAAAATTTTTTATGCTGAGTCTGGCAGTGGTTTTCAAAACACTTAAAACTTAAAAATATTATATTAAAAGTTAAAAACCAAAAAAAATAAGTATGCAAATCTTTTTATTCGTCATTAAAAAAAAAAAAATATTAAAATCGACTTAGTATGGTGTGCACTAAACAGAAAATGTTAAAAATTTGGTAAAAAAGTGCATGTATTATGGCAAACTACCATTTATGTTTATTATATTGTAATTCTTTATTGTTAATCAACCGGTAATCAATTTATTGTTTAGTGGTACACCCGCGTCGTACTTGCAGCCTTGCCAAGCCAAGCCAATCAGGAAAATCAAAATGTCGTCACGCAGAGTCGCTCAGACTCCTCATGTGCGAGTGAGACAGATGCTCCAGAAACCAGCGTCAGGTAGCGCGTGAGGTAGGTTGCCACAGTATCTCGACAACAGCGGCACCTAACGGGTCCAACTGAAGCATAAACTATCTTGGTGACTCTATAAGTACAACAAAAAAAAAAACATGGGCAAAATTGGTTCCGCCGTTTGCAATTGATGAGCGTTCGTACTGGTTTCGACAATCATTTTTATATATAAAGAAATACTTATACATCTAGTCTAATGTTCCATTAACAAAAAAAAGAAGTTGGAGTAATTTCAAAAATTTTTGGTTGGTGTACTGTTTGTGGAATTTGTCCATTTGCAGATGATGTAAACAAGGAAATTAATAAACAAATGATAGTGTTGTGCAGCGTCAAAACTTCAAAATAGGACCAAGAAGCAATTCTCCCATGACGTCACGTTATTGTTTTTGTGAGAGCGATACATTACTGCAAAAAAGTTTCGCCACCTTTCATTCATTACACCATGACTTCATTTTATCGGATCGTTGCGTTGTTACGTTTGCGCTTCACTATTTGTACATCTTTTTGATAAACATTTTTTAACATATGATTGAACAGACATGCCAATTCACACTTATTTCAAAAAAGTTGGCAGGTTGACTTTAACATGGACTTAAAATACTCAATTGCAGCTTCAATTTAACCCGTGAGTTAAATTTTGTATGTAAGTTAAGGTACAATGACCTTTTAAACGGCACTTGCATGTAATGATCCTGTTAGTACAGGTTCATTGCCCTTTTCTTACACAATTAGATAAAAGCTTTTATATAAGATCATTACTGTAAAAGCTATTATCTAAAGCTTTGCAACGGCACTTGCATGTGCCTGAAAGGTATATAAAGTCTTGTTAGTTTAGTAGTTGATTAGTGTCATCACTGGAGCAAGCTAGTGCTGCTCCAGTTGATAAATAAAATTAATTTACATAAATAATTATGGGAATGGGTCACTCATATTAATATAATTATTCATAATATTAAATTATATTTAATCTAATAATAGAATAAAATTAATTGGCGCCCAACGTGGGGCCCGGAATAATAAAAAAGATAACGCGTCGCGATACTCTAGTAATTCATCACGAGTTACGCCGCATAAAATCAAAGTAAATTAATTCGATAAAGTACCTCCAAAGGAGCCACAGCGCGAGTGCGATTTAGTAAAGATAAAATTAATCTTTACCGCGTTTGAATAAAAAATTATTGCCGGTCGTACCACCGAGTCTCTGTAGAATCCGTTCACAGAGAACCACGTCTAAAGTGTTACCAAGGAGCCCCAGTCCCCTGTTGCACCGTTGTCGTCGCAGGACGAAAAGGATCAATTTTGAAGGATCATCGTGGGGCACACGGAAATGGTGCGTGCGGAACAGTGAATAATAAAGAAAAACACAACAACAAGTGCAACATCATCTAATCTGGACAAGAATTATAGAAAACGATATATAGGACATCATCCACACTTTCATCATCCAGCGCCTGCTTATTATACGGATGACAATCTAAGGATCCATACACCGAAAGCTGCAGATATTGCTGCCTTAAATGAGAATTATCAAGGTGTCTATAGTACGTCCTCAAAACTTGTCGCCGGTGAGCGTTATTTCCCGGAAACTACAATTGCCAACGGCCAACAACAGTTAACAAACGGTCAACAACATACAACAACAATTAACACGATCAACAACAATCAACAACGGCCAACAACAGTTAAAAAACGGTCAACAACATACAAAAATAATTAACACGATCAACAACAATCAACAGCGGCCAACAACAGTTAACACACGGTCGACAATATACAACGCAATCAACAACAAACAACATGTACAGAGCAACGGTCGCTTTGTTTTACACGTCGACAAATTTCAAAAATTCTCAACACGTATAACACAAACCATGAACGCCGCTAATGTTTATCATGAGTTCGATTACGCATTTACATGGTTTTCAGCGGGTTTATTAATTTCGCCATATAGTAATTGCTAGAAATCTTAATTCATTCATCCAGGATAGCATTTTTCCTTGCTGTTCGGTTTTTGAACTTTTCTTCGCCTCTTTATTCATAATTAATTCAAATTAAAAATTAATCAATAACCATAATTTGTTACAAAGGCAATTTTAAGTATTATTTACTGTTTTTCTTCATATCAAATTGAAAAAAATTAATTTTGTTTATTGTAAGGTAGGCTAGACACGATACTGCTTCGCATCATCATGCATTTGTGTATGTTTTGATTGAAGTGATTAAAGGTGAGCACTGAATGTTCACTATTTGTTCTTTTCTGCAGTGAGTAGACGAAAATGTCGATGACGGACGAAAAATATTCCACACTTTTTGTCGGCACTTCAAAAATTTTTCATACTAGCGCACACGTGTTCAACAACAGTTGACAACGGTCAACAACATACAACAACAATTAACACAATCAACAACGGCCAACAACAGTTAACAAACGGTCAACAACATACAACAACAATTAACACAATCAACAACAATCAACAGCGGCCAACAACAGTTGACAACGGTCAACAACATACAACAACAATTAACACAATCAACAACGGCCAACAACAGTTGACAACGGTCAACAAAATACAACAACAGTTAACAACACTCAACAACTTTCAACATCAACAACAATCAACAACAGACAGCAACAGTTAACAACAATCCAGGACAACACAATCAACAATAATCAACAACAGACAGCAACAGTTAAACAACAGTCAACAGCGGCCAACAACGGTTAACAACACATAGCAACATACAACCACTAACAACGGTTAACACGATCAACAAACGGCCAACAACAGTTAACAAAAGCAGTCAACAATAATCATCAACAGACATCAACAGTTAACAACAGTTCACATGTAAGTCAAAAATTTTATTTTTGGGACTAGTGACTATATAGTGTTCTAACAAATTAACACAAACAAACAAAATCTGTGCTAAAGGGCGAATTTATGAGTAACAACGAAATAGAGTTAGACTTTAGTAGTTAGACCAAAAGGCGGAATTTGATAGGGAACTTGAAAGTATTAGGGAGGAATTAACTAAGGCATCGGGGAGTGCAACTTTAAAAAAATTCGAGAGGGTAAAGATAGTGCCTGGGGTAAGGTGTGAAGAAACGCTAGATGTGGTCAAGACCTTACCAGAATTTCATGGGCAGTTGGAGACATATGTTTCATGGCGAGAAGCCGCTCACAATGCCTATAAAATTTTCAAGGCTTATGATGGAAGTTCAAAACACTTCCAAGCTGTAGCCATTATTCGTAATAAAGTTCTTGGCGCAGCTAATTCAGTTTTATCCTCTTTTAGCACTGTTTTGAACTTTGAGGCAATCATAGCAAGATTGGATTTTACTTATGCCGACAAGCGTCCTGTTTACTTAGTGGAACAAGAGCTCTCTACTTTGAGACAAGGTTCCCTATCAGTGATAGAGTTTTATGATGAAGTAGAAAGGAAGTTGACTTTGCTCGTTAACAAAACAATAATGTCTTATAATGCGGTTTTAGCAGAATCAATGTATGAGAAGTATAGGGCGGATGCTCTTAGGGTATTTATATCCAGGCTTAAGAAACCCTTATGCGATATTCTATTCGCGGCCCGTCCGGATGATTTGCCATCAGCATTAGCACTGGCACAAGAGGCTGACGCGAACCATGAGAGATATATGTTCGCTACAAACTTTGCCAATCGAAACTTTAAGGGAAACAATAGGAAAAATAGCAATAATAATGGAAATAGAATAAATGGAAATCGTGAAAATAATGGAATTAACAACGGTAACAGTAAAAGGGGTAATTACATGCAAAATGGTTCTGGCGGAAATAATTCAGTAAGACAAAAGAACCCTCATTTTTTAAATAATAATCAAAATAGAGGCAACCAAGGTCAACAGCGAAGAGATTTTCAGCAGTCTGAGCCAATGGATATTGATCCTTCGACATCAAGATGTAGGTTGCTACCCTCCCTTAATTATGGTCAAAATCAGGGGCAACTAAAACGTCAAGCAAAGTCTGATCGCGCCACTGGCCCAAAAATTCAAAGGGTCAATCATTTGGATCAGAACGTACTCGAATCACCGACTCCATCTGAGCCGTGGGAAAGTGACTCCTCTCCTGGATTCCCAGGACTATATGGGGCCAACAGATTAGATTTCTTATCGATACGGGGGCATCTAAAAATTATCTCAAGCCTTTGTCTGCCTTGAAAGGTATCAAACCGATTGATAAGGTCTTTGCGGTTAAGTCCATTCATGGCTTGATAACAATTAAGGAGAAATGTAAGGTAAATATTTTTGGTAGGATAGCAAATTTTAACATATTGCCAATATTATCAACGTTTGATGGATAGTGGGATTGGATTTCATGAAAGATAATGGGATGAAAATTGACCTTGCGAATGACACACTCATATGGGAAGCGGGGTGTGAGAAGTTGCATTTTTCAAAGGGCCATCGATGATGTTGTCAGGGAACACATCGGAAGATATTGTTTCGTTTATATTGACGATGTAATAATTTTCTCTGAAGAGATAGATCAACATCCTTTGACTAATGTCTTTAGAGGTGAAAATGGTAGGGTACCGGCGTCGCAATCAAAGAAGATACAATTATCTTTTGATGCGAAGTAGAGTGAGGCGTTTGAAAAATTGAAGCGAATACTAGTCTCAGATGATGTTATGTTAGCTTATCCGGATTTTCGTAAAAAGTTTGATCTCACGACAGCTGCATCGTCTTTTGCCCTAGGTGCAGTATTGTCCCAGGAGGGTAGGCCTATTACCATGATATCAAGGACACTGGAAAAGAGGGAAGAAAATTTCGCTACCAACGAACGGGAATTATTGGCCATAGTTTGGGCCCTGAAAAAATTAAGGCATTATTTGTATGGGGCAAAATATATAAATATTTTTACCGATCACCAACCACTTACATTCGCGGCTTTTGATCGAAATCCCAATGCAAGAATAAAAAGGTGGAAGGCGACGAGTATAACGCTAAACTTCATTACAAGCCAGGAAAAGAAAATTTCGTTGCTGATGCTCTATCCCGACAATGTATCAATGCTGTAGAGCAGATATCAAACTCAGAAGTGGCAACTATACATAGTGAGGAATCCCTCACTTACACGATTGAGTCAGTGGATAAGCCAGTAAACTGTTATGCAAATCAGTTGATACTGGAACAGGGGCAATTTCCATTGAAAAAAACCAATATACTTTTTGGAAGTAAGTTGTGGCATTTTATTACTTTTTCAACATTTGACGATTTGATGGGAACGATCCAGGAGGCAATGAAACCAGGGGTGGTTAGTGCTTTACATTGCGATTCTAGTTCTAGTTCAAATTCAGCATAGATTGGTGGAAATGTTTCCTGCGACAAGATTCAGGTATGCGAAGACTTTCGTAACGGATATATTTGATACCAGTGATCAGCTAGAAATAATAAATCAAGAACATTGCAGGGCTCACCGGGCGGCGCAAGAGAATGTAAAGCAAATCTAGAAAGATTTTTTTTTCCCTAGGATGGAGAAAAAGGTAAGAGAGGTCGCATTGAATTGTAGGATAGGCTCCAGGTCAAAGTATGATAGGCACCCAAAGAAATACCCGATTGGGAGAACTCCTGTCCCCACATATGTTGGAGAGATATTGCATATTGATATTTATTCAACAAACTCAATTCACTTCCTTACTTGTGTCGACAAATTTTCGAAGTTTGCGGTCGTGCAAGTTATAGATTCTAGAACCCTTGTTGATATTAAACCAAAAATTCTGTCTTTAATAAACTTGTTCTCTGGTACTAGAATTGTCTTCTGCGATAATGAGAAATCTTTAAATTCAAACACCATTAAAGCTATTCTCTTAAATAATTTCAATATTGAGATTGTGAATTCCCCTCCTCTCCACAGTAGTTCAAATGGGCAAGTGGAAAGGCTCCATAGTACTTTGGCAGAGATTGCTAGGTGTTTAAAACT
>JBAMAW010002191.1:0-147335 GCA_037043295.1 Amiota minor | reverse complement strand
ATATACTCGTACATATACAAACCTTAAATTCCATATATAAAATAGTAAGTATAAATTCTGTGCTTTGAAAGGCAGTCACTTATATTTTAAACTCAATATCGTAATAAGAAATTAATATATGAGAATTTTTCAAACACATTAAATTTAGCTTGCTTATGCAAATTGGCATAAATGTCTTCCATATCCATTGTAAATGTTTGTACAACATAATATACGTCAAATCCGGGTATTTCTTAAGTCAGGTTAATTAAAATAATAGAAAATTTAGGTAATGTCAGCCACCAAACAATCTTGTCTTAAACATGGGTTAGTTCGGGACAACTTATTCAAGCTCCTTGTTAGTGTCTTCGTCATTTTGTCTCCTTGGTCTCCCTGAGCAAAAAGGACAAATTGTATTCAAATTTTTATTATTTATAATTATTAAACTTACCATCCATTAGATTAAATATTACAGGGAGTTATGCAAGCGTTGATTTAGTTTTCAAGATGATGTTTTTTGCACGATGTTTTCTTTTAAAAATGAAAAATCAAGAAGCATTTCTATTGTTTCCACATTCCCTGCTGCATTCACGTTCTACTAGGTAAAACAGAGAATTATGTTATATTAGAATGAGATAAGCAAATTAATTATTCACATAAAAAATACCTTCCAACTCCCTGTTTTCCGCCTATATTCTTTTACAATTCACTCTGGTCCAGGTTTCTTATTTTTGGCTATTTATTTTTCGATTAAAGATATAATAAAAAAAAGCATTACTTTTAATTTCAAACAATTGTGGTGAGGTAATAATTTGACCAAACTTACGGGGTTTTGGAACCGTTTTTTATTTGAAACTGCCATCTTTGTCCAGGCTTTATTTGCCTTAGACATCAGGTCTTTCCGTTTTAATGTCCTATATTTTTTTTTGTAGTATTTGACGAAGTTGTCAAAAGCATGCGGAGCCACATAAACTGCACTTTTGTTAAGTATTTCCCATTTGGTGGGTTTACGCAACTTCGGGCCGCATGGTTTTTGTCGTTGTGCCGAAACACGTGGTCCACGTTTTTTTGCAATCTTTTTTGCACTGCCATCGTTGCAAATATTAGTCTCTGGAAATGATTTAGGGTCCTCCATGGTAACATCAAATAGTGAGCTTACTGCCGACTTTAAAAAAATGATGTGTTGCTTTATAATTTTCTAAAAAATGTCTTCATAAGATTTAATTACCATGATCACAAAGTTGCTGATAATACAATTATAAAATTTTTTTACGCGTTTTTATGTAGTAAACAAATATATTAGAAATATTATTATTGGCGAATTTAAAAAATAAGGTATAAGAAATTCTAAATTTTGGTTTGCTGTGAAAAAGAGATGTTTGTTTGATGTTTGAATATAAAATATAAAATATTAATTTATAAAGAAAACTTTAAGCCTCCTTAGATTTTAGAAAATAAAAAAAATGTCCAAATTTAGTTTGTTATGACAGATATTTACAAAAAAAAAAAGAGAAGAAAACAATTTCATTTGTAAACAGGCAGATAAGTCACCTGGTAGTTTTATTTTGGATAAAATATTTTCCGAAAGAATTGAAACAAAATTTTCATTGGACTTGGAAACGCAAGTATTTTCAAAATTAAGGCAAGTTTCTTTTTTATATTATTATAATAAATATTTTATTTATTTATTTATTTTATATACTTGAATTGCACAAAGTTTTGTATAATTCAAAGTTTATTTAAATAATATATTGTGAAATGTGCGTGGAGGTCTATTTAAGGCAGAATATGCATATGATAAATGATATCCTATTTATGAAAAGATTTCAGGTTTAAAGTTGATAAGGATAAGATTTTATCTAAATGCAGTGAAATGCATTTTATTGTCTTCTTGAGGTCTGCTATACAAATTTTTAAAATATGTATAATTTTCCAATTCACATTTATTTACTTTATTCAAACGATGAAAGGCAACAATGTGAATTGAATTTATTTCCTGTTTGAGTATTTTTGTTATTTGAGTACGCACAATTTGTATGCAATGTCAGCAGAATTTGTATAATAAATAAATATGGAAAAAAAGAAAAGAAATATTCATATGCAACATGCTTTTGCTTTGTCAGGATTATTATTTTTATTTTTATTTTGACCAACTTTGTATTCCATAATCTTGACCATTCTGTTTTGCCATTTTAACTTTCCATTTCACTTTTCTATATACCTTTGTTTGTTCTTTAAATTTTTTTGTTTTTTGATTTTTTAACAACGAAACTTATTCGCATCTACATCCTTATAATCCTCATCAGCAACAACATCATCAGCAAGTCATAGTCATTTGTTTTCGGTAAATCAGACTCACCGTAAACCTTCTTTCTCTACCATTCCTATCAATTCGGAACACGAAATTTCGTTCAAAATACAAAATTTGATACAAACTGATCAATATTTTTTTTTCGTTGTAAAATTCCGCGAGAACTACTGAGGTGGACTGATTAAACCAGCTGCTGTAAAAAAACTGGTTGACAAATCGCGATCATTTTTGGCATAGTAATTAAGGATAGTCCTACCAACATACAAACATAAACATAATACTTAACTTGGGCAATTTAAATGACAAATTCCGGGTACAAAAATTGCTTACTTAAATATATCAGATTACTAAAATTATTATAGAATAATATTCTGATTCTGGAAATGTACTTCAGGTGACGGAAAACTTTCCGAACAGGTACACACATCCGTTTTCATCCATGCACATATTATCTGACGCCGACACCTTGCGGATTGCTTATGGCTTTGATTAAATTAAAATTAAATTAAATTAAACAAATTAAAAAATGTTCACCATGATGAGAAATCTTCATTTCTGATATATATCGTAGTATTAAGAACTAAGATTAAAATTATAAATTATAACCTAGTATTTATTATGAGCAATAGCGACAGAGGCCTTCAGCTTAGGGGAAAGTTACGAAGGGAAGGAGGAAATTAGAAAAGTGCAGAACCAGACTTGCCTTGACTCTTGGGATGTCAGCCAGCGCACTAACCTCTGGGCCAACGAGCCAGGCATATCGTAGTATTATTATTTAATATATTAAATTTAAATATTAAAAATTAAATATCTTATTTTATTTATAATATTTAGATATAATATTTAATACTAAACCAAAATTAAAAAAAAAAAAAAGAGTACTTGCCACCAGGACCTACGACTCTAAATAATTAGTTAAGCACCTAGAATACAATGAATTAAGATCTTCTTGCAGTCTTAGAGGAGAGACAGCATCATTAAAGGAAAGGAAAAGTTTTACGTCATCAGCTTACATGACCATACGAGAATATGAAATAGAGACAGGAAGATTAATAAACAAGTTGAAAGGAAGTGGGTCTAGATGACTACCTTGAGGAACTACGGAAGTAACGTGGGCAGTTTTCGATAAAGAATACCTAAGCATTACTTTTGGGGCACGATTTATTAAGTAGGACTTGATTCACCTTAGGAAATTGAATGGAATCCTATAATATTTAGTTTATCCAAAAGAAGATCATGGTTTACTGAGTCAAAGGCTTTAGAAAATCAGTTTGAATAACATCAGTTTGAAATCTATTAATGAAACCACGATTAACTAGTGAAGTAGATTCAAGGAGATTAGTGGATGCGGACCTACTTTTTAGAAACCCATGCTGTGATGGAGAAATAACAGCTTTACAGACATAAGACCCGATGGAACAAGGTAGCTAGAAGGCGCGAAAAAGGACCAGGAAATATTGGGTAAATTGAAATCACCTAACACGACCAACAAATTAACCAAATTCCGAGTAAGTTTGGCAACGTACTCAATAGCTGCAAAATGATGCATGTAAGTTTGCAAACACGAACTAGGGCGAATATAAGAACACGTAACAAAAATCGTCACAATAGGAAAGCCTAATTTGGCACTAATAAGTTCAATATCAGCTAGAAAACTGGAAAAGAACTGGAAGGGATTCAGAGTGTTTTATTATAAGAAGAACACTACCACCTCGACGCATCCGGTGATCATATCTCTAAATTAGAAAATGATATCTGAAAATTTCTTTATCAAGGACATTAGATGTAAGCCATGTCTCAGAAAAAGCAATAACATCAACCACAAAAGAAAAACTATCCCTAAACAATTTGTTTTGTTATTTCTTAATAAATCTTATATATACATATAGATAAAAAGATTTCATTCCATTGGTTCTTTTTTAAGATGCCAACTTTTTTTATATTGATTTTGTAATGACTGGTGTAATCGTTTACATTGAATGTCTAAGTTAATTAAAATAATAGTAAAAAAATAATAAACTTGGGTTACTTCGGGACAACTTATTCAAGCTCGTTGTTAGTGTCTTCGTCCATATTGTCTCCTTGGTCTTCCTGAGCAAGATCGATAGATCGAAAGATTTGCGCATTTTGGGCTGTTTGTTTGTTTGTTGTTTGGCTCATACACAGAAACTCACAACGCGATCGCCAGAGTTCTTGTTGATCAGATCGAAGTCCCTCGGAAAGAGTTTGGTTCTCGGCCTGCCCTGCTCTGTTTAGTCGCTTTCTTTTGTGTTGAAAATCTGGCGCGAAGTTATTATCATATGTTCTTTTGCTCATATTGACGAAAAGGTGTTAGGAATTTCTATTATATACAGTGTTTTCTTAATGATACAAAATATAATTTGTTTTATAGGAGAAGGAAACTATTTCCGATTCCCAGTCTCATAAAACTAAAAAAATAAATCTTTGACAAATAAGACTAAGTATAAAGTGTATCAAATGAAAATTTGTATTGTTTTCCATAGCCAAAAGGTACCAAACGAAACCCTATTACCAAGGATACGCTGCCCGTCGCGGGCTCTATCTCATTAAAGCGTAATATGTACAATGTTCAAATGTTTAGAGAATATTTAATTCTATTGCGGCTACAACAGCAAATATTAAAAATAAAGTTATTATATCTCTCACCGATTCATGGAATTACGTTGTTCTTGCTACAGTTTCCTGCTGTGCAGCTGTAAATGTTTGTGCGGTGTTGTTGTATTTAGTTTTTTGTGCTGTAAATATTTTTAATTTTTACTTTCATTTCATTACACACTACATTTATGATTTTTACCAATGCAAATCTTCGCACATGTGTCAACATGTCAAGTCGTACGTACATTGTTTAAGAATGAATTCAGACTAAATTAAGGTCCACTTTCTTATTACGCGATCAAAAAGTATTCTGATTAATTTGCGCCCGTCAAATTATAAGAATAAACATGAAGTTATAATATTCCAGTTGGACGAGCAAGGTGTCCGACAAAGGGATAATGTAAGAGTTGACATAGAATAGAACTAAAAAGTGAGTAGGTTTTTTAATCAAAAATCATAAATCATTAATATGCAACTAAATAATACTTTCTTGAGCATGCGGTGCAGTTTTTTGATGAAATTTATTACGATGTTCTCCGTACATTTTTATACAAGCAAAAAGCTTTGACGTTATTCTGCCATTAAATCAATACATCTGGTTCTTAGTTCTGGTCAACCTGTTATTCTTGTTGCTAAAGGAAATAGATGTATGAACACCGATACATAAGCTACCGCCAAACTCCCAAATCCGCTTTACTTCAATGGGATGCCTGAGAATAGACCATCAGACTTTTCGGTGAACTCGTCTCCGTGGCGACCAGGCTCTGTGTCCATTCTATCATATCTTATCCTCTTCTGTTATAAAACTAAATTACTTTACGAGTTACCATAGTCACATTGTTATAAAAGAAACTACTATGTTAAATTGAAATAAACTTTTCTTTATTGTGTAACGTTAACAAGTGAAAGAATTTACTGCATGAAATTTCAGTTTTAATTGCCATTTTGTGGAAGGGATTTCGATAATTTCTCACAATTATTAGAAAAGATTACATCATGCCATTTGGGGCATTGTCATCACCATTATCCAATTCGTGAATGGCCCTTTCAGCCCTCTCAGCCCTCTCAGCTCTCTCAGCCCGCTCAGCCTGGTCAGGTCCCTCTGCAATGTTTTCTACATGGAATAAAGTCCAGAACAAAATAACCGCAGTTATAATAATCGGAAAATATTCCAAGGCATCCCAATGACCTCTGTGCATTTCAATTAAATCATCCAAAAACAGACGAGATCTGCCCTCATCCATCTTATAATACTTATCGCCAATAACTTGCAGTAAATTCGTGTACAAACTTTCTTTTAATTTTTTATTTTTGCAGCAAAACTTAATAAAATCGAATAAAATATAATCCATATCAGTTTCATAATGAAATACAAAAAGAATTTATAAAAAAAGCATACTTTATATATTGTATTTCATACACACAGGTTCCGTTTTTAGATACAATCTTTTTATACATACAAAATTAGATATTGGAGAAAAGAGAATACAGAATAGGACAAAATTACATTCTCATATTGCTTTATGTATACAAGATATTGAGATCAATTAGTATTGATATATAATACGGGATATATAAATCATGATAATAATGGGATAAATGCGTTAAATTCGCAAAAAGCGTAAAAGATTTGGACTGCTGGAACTGGGTTCGAACCCGCGTGTGTGCACTACGTAGCCACACAAATTGTGGATAATAATTAAAGTTGTTTGAGCTGCTCTATTAAAGATTTATTAAATATGATTGATAAATTTATGAAAATATGTTATTTCTGGTCATGGAAAATAACATTAATAAAAAGGATTATTAAAATGAAGAAACATTTTCAATAACATTCACATTTCAAATCATATTTTACATCCATTGAAACTCTGTGAAAATAGGCATGGAAATAATAAAGAAAGATAACAAAACCAATAGTTTGCATCTCATAGCTGAATGTTGAAACTTATCATACTAAATTTTGATCAAATTCCCTTCGTAGCAACTCGAATTATGGAATTACAATATTTTGACTTTGATAGACGGTGGGCTTTGTTAACCTGTTGTAATCAATTTTGCTAGGTCATTGTCCCAACTAAGGCGTCTATCGTCTTCCTCATAACATCTTGGCTGACTGCAATAAGCCCAAAGCTACATGTGTTCACATCTTACTAAAGTTTTCGTTAAGAATAACTTAGTAACTTACGAGGAGGATTATTAATCTTCCATAGTAAGCTGTCGCATATTTTAACTAATGAAAGCCTTAGCCAAAGTAGAATTTCAGTGTCCCACACCCCAACTAGATTGATACAATTGGAAAAGTACATACTTTTGAGAAGAATATTACAGGCTCTGGATATTATTTTGGGTACACACAAGCAATGCCATAGAATTGTAAACAAAGAAATTGATGCCTTTGAGACCAAAAAAATGTTGTCCGGATATTTTCTTTGACATTCAGCAAGCATTCGACATATTTCCAGTTACAGCGGTCTTATCTTAGTAATTATTAATTTTTATATGCAGCAACACTGTGAATCTTTGTCTCAACATAAAGGTAAAGCAGCATACAACAAGGAAGTGTAGTAGCCCTTATCCTCTACACCATAATATTTCTGATCTTGCAAATGCTTATACCGAAGATGAAATACTCTTTAGGCAGTAAGAATAATAGAGTACTTACCGCAATTTCTTTACTTACTTAACTTACTTACTTACTTTTTACTGCCATTGTTAATTGTTTGTTATTTGTGCGATTTCTTGAACTTGAATGGGTGGTTTGTATGGAAGGTACTTCCCTAGTGGTCCAATTCGGCTGGTTCCGACAAATGTACTGCGTATAGTAAAAAGAAAGTTTCCTATTCAACTCTCTAGCTCAAAAACTGAAGGACTAGATTGCATACATACAGACGAACAGACGGACAGATGGACATGGCTTAATCAATTCGTCTAATCGAGCTGATGAGGAATATATGTCATTTTTGTCTCCTTCTGCTTGTTACAAACTTCATGACAAACTTATAATAATATTCACTCCCGTGAAGAGTAAATGACAGGTACTGATATTCCATTACGCAATGTGGCAAAGTTCCTGGCTATGCATATTGATAGTAAACTGACTTGGATATATCACTGTCAGAAAAAGCTGCTACTATACTCACATCTTAACAGCAGAAAGCTGACAATAAATGGGAAACTCGAGCTATACAGTTATGCATTTAAACCCACATGGACGTACGGCATTGAATTCTGGGGTGCAGCCAAGAAAACGAACTTAAGTAGAATACAGAGACAACAATCTAAAATGCATCGAACAATTGTTAATGTGGACTGTTATATGACTAACTACGATATTCATCAATATCTCAGTGTAACAATGATACAGGAAGAATAACAGGAAGAAATTATTAATGCTAACGGCAGATATCACAATATTTTAGAGAGGCATACTAACGTAGAAATAATAAGCCTTCCATCTCACAAAGATGCTTAAAACGAAGCAGACTAGCCGATCTAATATAACTCAGGATACGAATGGCTGTGATAGGAATGTTGCGGTTGTTGGACTACCGCAAGTGGTACTCAACAAAATAAAACATGAGACCTAAGTCCTCATAAAATATAAAGAAAAAAACATATAACCAATTGTAAAAAGGTTTCACGCGAAAATTAAAAGGAATTCATATCAAGAACTCTCTCTACTAAAGCATCAATATGATGAAATTTTACAAGACTTAGATTACCAGCAAAGTTCGCTTCGCTACTATCTTTATATGTAAGTGGGGCTTGTTCCCCCATTCTTTCCAATTCGTTTGATCTTTACAATATACTCGTACATATACTAACCTTAAATTCCATATATAAAATAGTAAGTATAAATTCTGTGCTTTGAAAGGCAGTCACTTATATTTTAAACTCAATATCGTAATAAGAAATTAATATATGAGAATTTTCCAAACACATTAAATTTAGCTTGCTTATGCAAATTGGCATATCCATATCCATTGTAAATGTTTGTACAACATAATATACGTCAAATCCGGGTATTTCTTAAGTCAGGTTAATTAAAATAATAGAAAATTTAGGTAATGTCAGCCACCAAACAATCTTGTCTTAAACATGGGTTAGTTCGGGACAACTTATTCAAGCTCCTTGTTAGTGTCTTCGTCATTTTGTCTCCTTGGTCTCCCTGAGCAAAAAGGACAAATTGTATTAAAATTTTTATTATTTATAATTATTAAACTTACCATCCATTAGATTAAATATTACAGGGAGTTATGCAAGCGTTGATATAGTTTTCAAGATGATGTTTTTTGCACGATGTTTTTTTTTTAAAAATGAAAAATCAAGAAGCATTTCTATTGCTTCCACATTCCCTGCTGCATTCACGTTCTACTAGGTAAAACAGAGAATTATATAACATAATTAGAATGAGATAAGCAAATTAATTATTCACATAAAAAATACCTTCCAACTCCCTGTTTTCCGCCTATATTCTTTTACAATTCACTCTGGTCCAGGTTTCTTATTTTTGGCTATTTATTTTTCGATTAAAGATATAATAAAAAAAAGCATTACTTTTAATTTCAAACAATTGTGGTGAGGTAATAATTTGACCAAACTTACGGGGTTTTGGAACCGTTTTTTATTTGAAACTGCCATCTTTGTCCAGGCTTTATTTGCCTTAGACATCAGGTCTTTCCGTTTTAATGTCCTATATTTTTTTTTGTAGTATTTGACGAAGTTGTCAAAAGCATGCGGAGCCACATAAACTGCACTTTTGTTAAGTATTTCCCATTTGGTGGGTTTACGCAACTTCGGGCCGCATGGTTTTTGTCGTTGTGCCGAAACACGTGGTCCACGTTTTTTTGCAATCTTTTTTGCACTGCCATCCTTGCAAATATTAGTCTCTGGAAATGATTTAGGGTCCTCCATGGTAACATCAAATAGCTTACTGCCGACTTTAAAAAAATGATGTGTTGCTTTATAATTTTCTAAAAAATGTCTTCATAAGATTTAATTACCATGATCACAAAGTTGCTGATAATACAATTATAAAATTTTTTTACGCGTTTTTATGTAGTAAACAAATATATTAGAAATATTATTATTGGCGAATTTAAAAAATAAGGTATAAGAAATTCTAAATTTTGTTTTGCTGTGAAAAAGAGATGTTTGTTTGATGTTTGAATATAAAATATAAAATATTAATTTATAAAGAAAACTTTAAGCCTCCTTAGATTTTAGAAAATAAAAAAAATGTCCAAATTTAGTTTGTTATGACAGATATTTACAAAAAAAAAAAAAAAATAGAAGAAAACAATTTCATTTGTAAACAGGCAGATAAGTCACCTGGTAGTTTTATTTTGGATAAATTATTTTCCGAAAGAATTGAAACAAAATTTTCATTGGACTTGGAAACGCAAGTATTTTCAAAATTAAGGCAAGTTTCTTTTTTATATTATTATAATAAATATTTTATTTATTTATTTATTTTATATACTTGAATTGCACAAAGTTTTGTATAATTCAAAGTTTATTTAAATAATATTTTGTGAAATATGCGTGGAGGTTCTGCTTAAGACAGGATATGCATACGATGGATGGGTATCGCTATTTATGAAAAGATTTCAGGTTTAAAGTTGATAAAGATAGGCATTTTTTGTATGCGCTGTTAAATATTGTAGATTTTATTGTCTTTTTGAGGTCTTCTTTAGAAATTTTAAGAAAATATGTATAATTTTCCAATTCTCTTTTGTTTACTTTATTCAAAGGATGAAAGGCAACAAAGTGAATTGAATTTATTTCCTGTTTGAGTATTTTTGTTATTTGCGTGCGCACAATTTGTATGCAATGTCAGCAGAATAAATATGAAAAAAAAAAAGAAAAATATTCATATGCAACATGCTTTTGCTCTGTCAGGATTATCATTTTTATTTTGATCAACTTTGTATTCCATAATCTTGTCCATTCTGTTTTGCCATTTGCATTTTTGTCGTTGGTTCTTGCACTTTATTTTACATTGCCATTTCATATTTTCCTTATTCATTTTGAGACATTTTTTATTTGTTTGGTACGTAGATTTTTTTGATGTCAGCGGATCCTAAACTATAGTCATGGGGTACACAAAACAATTTTGTCATTAAATTAACAAAGTCCGTTGTCATTGAATGCTTAAGTCGGGAATGGGGATCATGAAGGATGTCTCTACTACTTTGTTCTTAAGTTTAAGAACAGCTGTTTTTTTTTTCTGTTATTTTTTTTGTTAATATTTTTTGTTTATTTTATGGGGTCTTTTTTTTTTCTTGTAAGAGGCGTTGGTTTGGAGGATGTTGCTTCTTTTGAAATTAACACCATTTATTTCATTTTTTATGCAAACAGACACCAGAACACGCACGCTAACACTCACACACATACTTGTGTAAATATATTGTAGTAGTAAGTAATATATTTCTATGTGTGTATGAAAAAGAGAAAGACATGCAGACATTTCTGTTGTGGGTGTTTGTTATTGTCGCCTTGTGGCATGCAACAAGAAAGCAAAAATGCCACACGAACAATGCATTTTTCATGTCATGCATTTGCTGCAAGTTGTTGTTTTTGTTGCTGTTTGGATGTATAAGTATAATGTATATTTATAAATATGAACATTCTCATATAAAAGTACAAATCAACATGTCTGCGTGTTTTTTCTCTTGTTGTTGGAATTTTCAAGTGAAGCTTTTGTTGTGTTTTTTATGACCCTTTGTTGCATGCATGTCGTGGCTGCTTTTCTTTCGTTTGTTTTCAATGTTCGTTTTATTTTCTGCTCCTTTGTTTTTTATTCCTTTGATTGTTGTCATCATCATCATCATCTGCAATAATGTCTTCATTATGATTAACAGCATTGTCATCATCATCATCTTCATCATGAATGTCGACCTCATGAAAAATGTCTTTGTTTTAGCATTTTATTTATATTCAAATCATCGTCATCATCATCTACATTAACATTTTCTTCATGGTTTATTATAAAAAAAAAAAACCAAATTTGACCTGATAATAGGCAAAACTGTATATTATGAAAATATATATAGCAACAGACTTTAATATGACCAAGACCAAGAATTTCCTTACTAAGCAAAGTATAGAAAATAAAATAAAAAAATTCATCACTCTACAATGTTTTCAAATCTGTTTTTTGTTTATAGTCTTCGCATTTTGTTTGTAAAGTTTGTGACGCTTAAAGGAAGATAGAAAATTTATGTTGATATTTCCCGATTACCGACAATTTTCATGTAAACAAACAGGGTTTTCCTATTTACGCATTAAAATAAGAAAAAGATAACAAAGTTGTTTCTTAAAATTATACAATACAACGAAAGATCAGTAGATTGAATAACCAGAAATTTATTGAAAAGAAACGATTCTTTGGTTTTCCAACGATCACATTTTATTCCAATATTTCTCCATTCAGATGTGATCAGTCATACAAAAGGATCCAAGAAGTTTTTCTATGAATTTATATATCTGATTTCTTTAGCCTGGTATTTTGAATATTGATAAAAATTTATTAGTCATAGAAAAGAGTAAGTTTTTCTTATGAACAGAATACTCGATCGATCTAGTGTTCCAGCCATGGCATTTCTATAGCCTGGTATTTTGAATATTAATAAAAGTTATTAGTCATAGGAAAGAATTATTTTTTCTTATGAACAGAATACTCGATCGATCTAGTGTTCCAGCCATGACATTTCTATAGCCTGGTATTTTGAATATTAATAAAATTTATTAGTCATAGGAAAGAATAAGTTTTTCTTATGAACAAAATACTCGATCTAGTGTTCCATCCATGGCATTTCTATAACCTGGTATTTTGAATATTAATAAAAGTTATTAGTCATAGGAAAGAATAAGTTTTTCTTATGAACAGAATACTCGATCCATGGCATTTCTTTAGCCTGGTATTTTGAATATTAATAAAAGTTATAAGTCATAGGAAATAATAAGTTTTTCTTTTGAACAGAATACTCGATCCATGGCATTTCTATAGCCTGGTATTTTGAATATTAATAAAATTTATAAGTCATAGGAAAGAGTAAGTTTTTCTTATGAACAGAATACTCAATCGATCTATTGTTCCAGCCATGGTATTTCTATAGCCTGGTATTTTGAATATTAATAAAAGTTATTAGTCATAGAAAAGAGTAAGTTTTTCTAATGAACAGATTACTCGATCGATCGATCTAGTGTTCCATCCATGGCATTTCTATATATTTTATTCTATAAAGTGAATTGAATTGTCAGTGTAAACGAACATTGTGTATTTTGATTGCTACTTTTTCTTTGTTGAGCATTTGAGGCAAATTGCGGTCTAAGACAACAAGGACAACAACAACGATGACGACGACGACGACGAAGACTCTGTAAGAAATTAATTAAAACCGACAACAACATGCAATAACAACAGAAAAAGAAAATAACCAAAGGAAACATGAAACTTGGTATAATTTTACTTAATTCTTGTTTCATTTTTGCCTTTATTGTTGCTTTTGTTTTGTGTTTTCTTTCATTTTTCTTTTAAATTGTTGCTTGATCTTGGTCCTAATTTTTCTTTTCTTTATAAATATATAAATAATCTAGTTTCTAATAACAAACTCTGAGTGTCCTTTTACATGCGTAAAGAGTCATTGACTATTTTATTTTTTAGTTATTAGTTCATTAGTTTAATTTTCAGATTAAATTGAATTATTAAAGTAAAGAATTATATTAAGAAAGAAGTTCAAATTATGCGAAGAAGATGATGGGTGAATGATATTTTAGTGTAAATTTCATTTAGTTTAATTTTCTTTAACAAATAATTCATTAAAACTTCTCAAGAAACAGTACAAACAATAAGCTTAGATATTATCTAGTGGAAATTTATCATTACATTAGACTAAAGTGCTGTCAACTTGTGAAGCAGACAAACAAATAATAAACGAATGAAAGAAAAAATAAAAGTAAAAAGCAAAAAACAAAAAAAAAAAAAAATGAAGAAATGCGGATTAGAAGGAAGGAAGGAAGGAAGGAAGGAAGTTAGGATGGGTTTATACTCGTACATAAGTTGTGGAGGCGAGTTTTGAGAGAGCGCCTCGAAGTATGCTTTAAGTTTTTAATGCTGTCACATTGCACAATTGAAGCAGATTTCAAACACTTCAAACCAAACATCCTTCAATTGCATCAAACTGCTATTATCTCTCTATTCTTGTACTTACTTTTTGCACGTTCTTTTCATTTCTTATGTACAATACATTACTCTACTTACAACTGCTACCTACCTATGTATATATATACATATATCCACGTATCTTCTTACCATCTCTCTATTTTTCTACTTCTCTCTTGGTCTCTCTCTAGCTGCTGCTCTTATTTCGTTTCTTATCGCCCCTTCTCAGTGTAGTATCTTTCTTCATACGCTTAATGTTCGCAACCAGCAGTCATTTTATTTACTCAATCAGAATCACAAGAGCACAAGAGATTCACCAACCAAAACCCGATCCTACCCGACCCACCAATCCATCGACCAACCCTATGTGTCTCCTTCTCCTTAAAGATAAAAGAAAAAATAAATGAGACTTCATCAGTTTAGTTCGGTTTCGTTTGGTTTCGTTTTGTTTGGTTTGGTTGCGATTGGTTTGGTTCAATTCAGTTCAGTTGAGATCTGCTTTTTTCAGCTCGACTGCATTTTTAATATAAAATGCTTAAGCATTAAAATTTCCATTGGGTGTTTAACTTGAGATTTTTTACATATTTAAATATGCTAGAAGAACAACAATAAGAATAACTACTGCAGTATCTCAAAAGGCGCATAGCAGTGCATATTAAGTGAGATAAATGATAGACAGCAGCAAGCAAGACAAAGGCCAAAATCAAAGAGTAGTCTAAGAAAGAAAGATAGATTGATAGAGAAATGGAGGAAAGGAAATTCTGATTTAAATCAGACAGTCGCTTTATGTGCATTTGCTTTTGTCCTTCCGAAATTTTGCTTCTCCATACCCCCTACCCCCTTCCGTTACTCAATCGTAGGTTCTTTAATCCTTATGTCCTTATGTCGTTCGCCCGTTCGTTCCTTCGTTCGTTTGTTCTTTTCGTTCTGACAATTAATTGCAGCGAACTGAAGAGCACTGCATATTTTATTGATGCTGAAGTTCTCAACTACTTAAGCTTGATGATGATAATGATAATGTTCATAATAATAATAATGATGATGATAATGTTCAGATAATGATGACTATAATGAGTATGGAAATGAAACAGCAAAAATAAGAATGAATACAAAATGAATGCCAGCATGACAATGGAGGAAAAATTTGCGAGTGTAACAATAATGATGATGATGATGATGATGATGATGATGATGATAATAAGTTTATTGAAGTTAAAATTATATATAAAATTCTTTTATATTTGGAATATTTGAATACGCATCAATTTCAATTTATATTGATATTTAATTTAATTCATTTTCTTTATCTTCTCTGTATCTTTCAGCTTGAATTTTTCATAATTGGGCAGCATTTAATTGAAGAGCAAACATGTTTGGCATATTGTGACAAATATTGTATTTACGAAATTAATATTTAATAAATCAATATCAATTGATTAAACGAACACGAAACGAAGCTAAGTGAATCTGAAAAGATAAATTAAAAACCCATTTCCGTCAGCATAAAAAAGTGATCTCTATTTTTTCCGGTGTTTTTGAATAAATACAGTTTTGTTTTGTTTTTTTTTTTGATATAAACAAATTTATACTTGTAAGTGTTGCGAATTTCTTAAGAACGATTTTTATTAATTGCAAAAGTAATTGCAATAAATAATCAACAAAATACATAAAAAAAAGACTTAAGTCCATAGCCATAAAAGCTGAATAAACAGTAAAACAGAAGTAGCGGCAACAACAGCAACAAGAATAACAGCAAAATGGGAAAGAAAAGCTCAAAATTGAAACAGGATACCATTGATCGTTTGACAACGGACACATATTGTAAGTAGAAATCAATCATTTATTTCAATTTATTTCAATTTCCCGTAATACAAAGGAATTTCTCTTAATTTCTTATCACAAAAAAAAAAAAATCATATTGCGTATACGTAATATGATTTCAATGCTGCGGTTACGTAATATTAAATGTAAAATGCTAATATAACGTATACGCCACATTGAAACATATCAAATTATATTATATCATAAAATAATATTTATCATGTTTAACAAATATTTAGACGATTTTTTTATTTTGTTTTATTTTTTTTTTTTTGTTTTTATTAATTTCCACTTCATTTTGTTGGGTTTCTTAATGGTATTTTTCTTTTTTTTTTCTGTTCACATTTAAAGTAGAATTTTTGGATTTTATTCGCAATTCATTTGATTCCTTTTTACTTTTATATTTTTGTATTGTTCATGAAAGAACTCGTAGCCGGAATTTGCATGGTGCACATTCTGGTGAGTAAATTGGATGTGGACAACCAGGAAGACTCTTTGAGGCCAGAAAATTTTGCGCCACTGACACAGTTATCAGTCAAACAAATAGGAACAAATTTCGCATTCACTCGTCTCATTTAAAAATCATCAACTAAAATGATTTGCAGGGAGTGAGATATTATTCTTTAGTAAGCTCTCGAATAGTTGTTATTGGTCTGTTCAAACGAACAAGTTTGCCAACTTTTTGCACATTTTTATTTGGTTTTGAGGTTGAAGGACGTCCGACCGTTCCTTATTCTTAAACGATTCATTTCCACTTTTAATTCGCTCTTACCATTTGTAAACAGTCTTCAAAGTTATCACATTACCATTATATAAAGATTTTAGCATTTCATGAGATAGATTTACTTATATGCAGATAATTGGAGATGCATACAAAGGATCTGCCTTCCATTTACTTTACAAACATGCATGTATTGCAAGTCTTGCCAAAATAATATTGTAGATTAAGAATTTAAATAGAAAAATACTTAATAATACATAATATAAAATTTTCTAATCATAGATTCACTTAAAATTTTCTTTTATATATTTCAATTTGACTTGAGTGTCGTCACTAAATAAATTCAAATATTCAAAGGGAGCGGAGGTTTCAAATTCCGGAATTCATCGTTGTTCCTTGTAGTACTGTTACTCTTCGTCTTTTGTGATATAAATATGGTCTCAGTCCCTTGGATTTCGACTTAAATATACTATTTTACTATTAATACTATTTTTTGAACATTTTTATTCAACTTTTCATTGATTTTATACCTCCAAATAGGACAACCGATCGTTAGCTGCTACATTCTGACTTTTTTAACTACACCTTCCAAATCCCTCTTGACCACTTCACTGACTCCAGTTTCAAAACATTCTGAATCTCCTGTCTTACTTACTTAGTTAGTTTAATAACTTTTCCACTGAAACACAAAAAAGGTCAGACATTGATTTCCCATATTAATATTTTTAAAGAATATTTCTGGGATTAACCTTTGCAAATCTTTACACAGAGTTTTAATATAAAATATACTTCTATAGAAAACTGTGTAAACATGTGTGTACTCGTATATATGCAACTTTCTTAAGACAATAAACCATCCATTAAATTTTTGCCATTAAAATATATTAAGACTTCGTGTTTTGACATACGAAATGATTTTCAATCATAAAATATTAGATAATTTTTAGAAGTTAAACATCTGCAGGAATTATGCAATTGAATTCGTCTTTGTATAAAATATATATTCTACTTATAAAGGTAAAGGAAATGTATCAATTTTGGGATTACAAGTGAATTTCATATGTTTCTCACATAATTCAAATTTCGTATACGTAATATGATTCTAATATAACGTATACGCAACATTGAGATTTATAATAATAATTAGAGATGGGCCGAGTACTTGGTTGATACTCGGTACTCGGCGTACTCGGCGGGTTTTTTGATACTCGTACTCGGCTGAATAACTCGGTTTGAATGCCGAATAACTCGGTTTGAATGCCGAATAACTCGGTTTGAATGCCGAGTATACTTTGTTTAAGAAAAGCAATATATTTAGTTGCCAAACTATAATATTTGTCTCTTTTCGGTAATTTTAGTAATTTCTTCGACGGTTTGAGTAATGTAATGCACTCCCGTAGGATCTCCCATTGACGTTCAGTTAATTGTTGTAGATTGGCTGTACTTGGGTTGTCCGTGATGTAGAGAGATATTGCCCTTTTTGCTCTAATAATCCGTTTATCATGTAAAAAGTACTGTTCCATCTTGTGGTAACATCTTGCATGAGTTTGTGCTCTGGCAGTTTTAGTTCTTTTTGTATCAGGGTCAGTTTTTCTTGTGCCACTGCAGAATGGTTAAAGTGGCCTACAATTTTTCTAGCTGAGGCAATAACGTTGATTACATTTTGTTCCTTCAACGAAGCTTTTACGGCTAATTGCAGCGTCAACATATTGACTATCATTTATGGCTTTCACCACATTGTCTCTCAAGACAAGATGAATGCGAGTATTAATATCCCAATTCACGGATAAATCTGAAAGCACTGATCGAATATTGTCCGCCGTGTGGGGTCCTCTAAAATGTGACATCTGCACCTATTCTAGCCAGTGAGCGATGTAGCTTAAGAATTCGAGTACTTGCTTGCTCGAAATGGGAATTTGATAGAACCGAGTTATTTCGGTCGAGTACTCGGTTGAAAAAAAATGAGCCGAGTAAAACTCGGTACTCGTTACTCGGCAAAAGTGTTACTCGGCGCATCCCTAATAATAATGCTTGCTTGACAGGATTATAACATATTGATTACTGACGTAGTAGTAGTAACTATTGAGAACCTTCTCTTTACTTGACTGTAAGTTTAGGTAAATTAATTTATCTAAAGTAAAAAATAGAAGCTTCAAGTTATTAGGAGGTGATCTTTCGAAATATGATTAATTTGTTATAAATTACTCAATCAATCTCAGTATAGCAAGAAGGCCATCCCGCATTTTTGGGTTTTCTATAATGATAAGATATATTTAGCGTTCAATTAAAATTTATGATTAAAAATTAAACCTTTGAGCTATTTTAAGGAATCAAGTTTAATAAATTCTACAATTTGATCGTGAATAGGAATGAAGAGCATTTTATGTTCCTGTAACCTTGTGGTCGCTACTTCGTTCATGATAGTTTCTTTTCTGGTGTTTTATTCTCATCTTTTTTAGTTTTGCTTTCCGTTTCTCGTTCATTCGAATCGGCTTAAATAAAACATTATCTCAAATGCTAACGTATGCATTCTGTCATTGTAATGGTGGAAGAGCAATTTTTGTATGCCGAATGTGGTTATTTTTACTTCAAATTAATGACGAATTTGTCCATAATGAATCATATTCGACGGTGATCATTTTACTCTATTCAAAGTCATCATTATAAATCGCCATGGACTTTGATGCAATTTTATGTAGGGAAATACCCTTTTTTTTGACTGTTCCTTGGTCTCTAGTATATTGCAATGGATCCATGACAAACTACGAGTACGATATGGCACAAGAACTCGCCAGGCAATGCCAAACATTCCTTTGAAATTGACATATTTTGATCATTGACCATTAAAAGTATCTTAGTGGTAATCGATGTGATTATGGAAACAGTGGTCTGGTCTAAGGTTAAGTCTAAAGTTTATTTAACTTGTTCATTGCCTAAGTAAATATGATTAAATAAAATGAGCAAAACTTTCATTTCAAGTTTTATTAAAAGTTATAAGTTCAGTCAAAGAAATTCTTTTTAAATGTTTTTCATAATTGGAAAATTTATTAAACAACTTTACAGTCAATGAGAAGGAAAAACCAGGAACTTTAAAGTTAAACGCTCAGGTTTTTGTTTGCTTCTTGTGTACGTGTTTCACTTACTTTGTAACTTTTATCTTACCAGTGAATTACAGTAAGGAAAAAAAGTAGTAAAGTCAACTTAGTGATAATAAGAATAAGAAATATGTACTACATGCCGTATACTTAATATAACTGAAGTCATCATAAACACGGACAGCGAACAGCGAACAGGCAACAACCAGCAACAATGACGATGATGATGATGATGATGATGATGATGATGATGACAACGAAGCACTTAACTTTAAAAAGTAATAACAAAAAGCAAAGAGAAAATTGTAAGCATCTTTTCGAAAGAATTTTAACTGAAAAAGATACAATATACTATAATTGAAAAAACCCTGAGGTGCAATTATTACAAACAAGAATTTCAACAATTTTGAAATATTGTACAATATTTTATATTTATCCCCTTATTCGAATGAATTCACACAAATTGGCAAATAATTTTGTGTAAATTATTCGTCCTACACAAATGCAAATTGAAGTAAATAACAAACCAACTGACTAACTAAACGAACTGACAAAAGTCACACGGAATATGTACGTGTGACGAAGAATAAACAAATGCTATGCTGATGCTATTGAAATGCCTAAATGCTTTCAATTTGAGAAATAAATTCTAAGCCATATGGATGGACATAAGTACAAGTATAAATAAATCACAAATGCATGAGTGTCTTTTCATGATTTTAAATTTCTGTCCTGTCATGTTTAGTAATAACTTCACAGCACCTGAACCACCAAACCTTATAAATGCCCACACAAAATATCATAGATTATTTATAAGGATAACTTTGAAAGTATAAACATTTATAGAAAGAGAGAGGCAAAGAGAAGATGAAATACAAATGGCAAAAGTCAGTTATTAGACATTTCGTATGACTAAGTAAAATATTTTCTTCAGTTTTCTCTCTACTAAAAACAAAATACCAAATACACCCAATTGAAGCAATACAATATGAGCAATTATTGTAAATTGTATCTGCATATCTTTGCGTATATATCTGTGCAGTGAATTGACTTCATTGCAGGTTACTATTTGCTTTGCTTTGTGTGTTTTTGAACAGATGTTTACCTAAGAATGTTTTCCCAAAATTTGCAAAGTTTAATTGATTTTAAATTTCTATCATCAAAAATGAAAGACAACAAGGGACAAGTTAATGATGCCAATTGAGAAGAGATGAAGGACACTAGAGGTAGCTTTTGGCATTCGAATACACAGAATAAATAAATACAAAATTCACTTCTAAAATATTCGATCAACTTTTCGTTTTTAATACACAAAAATAAAAAAAAAAATTGAAGTACTGTGCCTCACCCTTATAAGCACAATATGGAAGGGAAACTTGTTTAGCGAAGGTAAATCCAAAAACTAGAAAATGAAGTGTGACGAAAATCAAAATGCTATGATGCTAGTGAGGAGACGCACAAAACAATTTATTGTCTTGTGAGGGCTTAACTGCAGCGTTGAGAATGAATGCTTACGCATAAGTAACAGAGACATAAAAAATGCTTTACTGATTGTGTTTACTTTAGGAAAGAACGTACGAACAAGTGTCTGAATGACTGAAAAAGAAAATAAATCTTTTGTATTGAATATATAATAATAACATTGTAAAATTTTGATTTCCGTCACATTTCAGTTTAATATTTTTTGGATTTCGCTAAAGAAGTTTCACTTCAAAAAGTTTTTGTAATACAAATGCTGGAAAATTAAGCAAATATGAGGCGGTGTTACTATTCGAATGAGTTTGAGAATAAAATGTATAAACCAAACAAATAATTGGGAATACATACAACGAAGCTCATTTTGAACCAAGGTTATTAAATTTTAATAAAACTAATGAAATTTGAAATAAAATTAATCAATAATTAATTAGTCTTAAGCATATCGAATTGCGCATTTTGTGACAGGCATCCGCGTTTTGTGCCTTTTAGGATTGTGTTGGACAACTATAGTCGTTAGTTCATTGTGTGGGTCGGAGCTGAATTGACCATGTGAAAAGAGCTTTACTGTCCCATTTTGAGTGCTTTGCTTAAAGTATAGTTCATACCGAATAAGTTGAACTTGGAACATTTAGACATAAATTTGCATTTATGAAAACAAAATGCAATTAAGCGATATTTTCATTCCAAATTATATGTACAATATTTAATTATATTATTACCTAATGTAAGATCTGCGCCCTAAAGGACTGTCCCAGGACACTTCTATATTTTTGTCTATTAACATTACTTTGTTTTTAATTTCTGATTAAAAGTTTCAAGTTTTACTTATTTTATATAAATTTTAGTTTAGTTGGGATAAACGCAATTCGTTTTCATTTAATCATTTGTTCATTTCTATAATTCATATTTCTAAGCGCTGTTATATGTATATTTCTTCGTTCTATCTAAATATGTGTGTCCATCTATCTATGTATCTTTCTATACTATTGTAACTACTCATATTTATTTATTAAGTACCTTATAGACTATGATATTCTTTCTTTTTTTTCTTTTTATTATTGTTACATTCTTACATTAGCCTAATGCAAGAATATAAATGGTTTTTTGGTTTCAGGGATATTTATGGCATGAGTCAGTGAATGAATCAATGATGGAATGAATGAATGAAGGAAAAAATATAAGAATGAATGAAGAAATGAATGAAAGTCTATGGTTTGATTGTTGTTGCTGTTGTTATTATTATTATTATTGTTATTTTGTGGGTTCCCATTTAGTCGTGTGAATACGCATGTGTCCATTTCTTTTGTTTTCTGTATTTTTTTTCCAATTTTTTCTGTGAATATCCTTGTTGGGTATAATATCGTGCAAGAAAGACAGTCATGATAGTCAGTTGTATCTGCCTCTGTTCGAAATGTTCACATGTTCATCATCTATTTGTCTGTGATGTGAGTCTTTGGCCTTTCGGGGTCATTGTTGGTATTTGATGTTTGCTCTTGGTTTCTTTCTTTTTTTGGTTTGGTTTGGTTTGGTTTGGGTTTGGGTTTGTTTTTATTGGCTAGTCAGTTTGGCTTGTAAATTGGCTAAGCTGGACAAATACACATGTATCTATGTACAGTATATACTATGTATATCGCAAACAAAAACCAGCTTCATTTGTGTTTCGAAAGTCCCTTAGAGTTTATCCCATCATCCTAGTCTCATTCAATTGTAAATTGTAGGCGTCATTTTTAACGCCTCAGCAAAAAAACAACAAAAAACAAAATAAAAAAGAAAAAAGGAAAAAGGACATGTAAACCTAGAAGAAAATAATATAATATAACAAAAGAAAAACAAAATAAAAAATACAAAAATTCAAAGAAATAAAAATATATATTGCATGCTTAATACAAAGATGAAGAAGAAACATAAATGGAGAAATGAGTAAAATAATAAAAGCATAAATTCACGCAAAATAACACACATTGAAATTGCTTTTAAGCGTTTTTTTTTTTATATATATTCTGCCCTGCCTTATACTTATGCCATACAACACACGCCCCATGTCCGATCTAAAAATTCCCTTTTGTTTACTTTGCTGCTTACTATTTCCATCATCAGTGGGTTTGCTTCTTTTTCTTCTGTTTCTGGTTCTGGAATCTGTCTTCTAGTTTCTGTTTCTGTGTTACCTGTATGCTGGCTTCTGTTTTTGTTTTTGTTTTTGTTGAAATTTTTTCAATGGCATTACTTATTTCTTTTTATTATTGTGATTACAGCTTCCTTGTTGCTTTAAACTTACCCCACACACACACAAGCCCTGACACTATTCTATTATCAGTATACTCACTCATCCATTCTCTATTCTTCACATCTCTCTGATTATAAAGGTATGAGTTCCTCCTCCTCCTCCTTTTTCCTCTTCTTCAAATGTCTCTCTGAGGCCTTTAAAGCAGCATGGCACACTTCCGGTGCAGAGCTAAGCCAAAAGCCTGCTGCTTTTCTTTATCGTTAAGCTTCCATTATGGTTTTTGATGTACCATTAGTATCTGTTAGTATATTCTTTTACTTTCATGTTTAATATTATTATTGTTGTTGTTGTTATTGTTGTTGCTACTGTTATTATGGCTCAGTAATGTCCTGTGTTTGTCCTGTGGTTTTGTTTCATTTATTGAACTACAGACCCAAAATTTTCTTCTCTAATACAAAAATGTAACTGAAACTGAAACTGAAAAACAACAACACCAACAACCATAAGGATTTAAGAATGATATTGTTGTTGTTGTTGTTGCTGCTGCTAGTATGGTATTAGGTATATACACTCCAGTCCTCCTGTTTTTTATTGCGTTATGCTCTTGTGGTCACCATAATTCATTTGCCATGACTGTTGGTACTTGGTTATTTATTGTTGCTTTGCTTTCATTTGTCCTTTTACATTCATTTCCATTCATTTCCATTCCACTTCCTTTCATTTGCTTGTTTGTCCATTAATTTTTATTCCTTAAGTTAAGTTTAGACCATAACACCCATATTTTATTATGTTTCACCCATTATACAAAGTAAGTTCGTAAGTATTTTTTGCATTACTTTTGTTGTTACATTCAACCGAAGCTTCTCTGTGTTTTAGCTGTGGCTTCACCTTGGGTCAGTGAAAATCGTATTGTATTGTTCCATTGTCAATTATGTTGTACAAAAAACTATTAACAGAGATATATGGGGGGATAATCGAAACGGATTGCATTCATTAATGTTTCAAAATTGTATTCCGAAATGTTTAGCTTACATTTCAAAGAAATTTTATATGGAATTTAGTTTATATAATTTAGATTTCTGATTAAGTGAATGTGCTGTAATGTGGCTAGAAATCTTCACCGTAGTTTGGTTTTATCTATTAATTAGAAGTCATGGTTATCCTTTCTTATTTGCCGCTGATAATGTCAGAGCAGATGAGGTTTACTAGAATAGGGACTACCCATCGTATAATTAAGACAATTGCAAACACCACGGACTACGCTAGTTAATACTATACTGCTGAATAGTCACAAAAAAGAGAAGATGAACTCAACTGTGTGTAAGCAAAACTACTATGCTTTTATGGGTCATTTAGATATCATTTTTCTACACATTAATTGAATAGAGAGTCTTTTTCGCCTCGTATAGAAGAGATTTAAAGAATACAATTGATTAGATAAATTATTTTAATTTATAGTTTTGTAGAATACATGCTGCTGGTGGAGTCTATGATTTCTCCTTTATTGAGTTGTGCAAACATCATGAAAATGGGCCAAGTGTGAGTCAGACAGTCGTACATGGTGGGTTCCGTACTAGATTGGGTTTGGTATGGGAGGTACTCTTCCCAGTGGTCCGATTTCATTGATTCTAACAAAAGTATCGCGCCTATATCAGAAACTTATAGTGGCTAAATTTCAGTTCAATAGTTCAAAAAACAAAAAAGTTTTTTGAATAAGAACCTGAATTTTAATGGTGGGTTTGTATGAGAGGTAACCTCCCTAAAAATCCAATCAAATTGATATTTCGAAAATATACGTTTCTGATATAGAGCCACTAACCATCTAAATTTCAAGTTCGTGGAATTACTGGATCGTATAGTTGCCATATAAAGCAAAAAGTTTCTTGTATAGGGGGACCCCTTTAAGTTTTTGAAAATATTTTAGTTTTATTTGCTGCTGATGCCTGGATGGAACTACATATTCTGTGAAAATTTCAACTCTCTAGCTATTGCGGTTTATGAGTTATGGCCCAAGGACTGGTTCCTTTTGGTACCCTTTGGGTTCGGAACTCTAAAGAAGTGATTAAATCTAAACAAAGAATATTAGTAAGTATGTGTGAGATATTCACACATATGTAATGCTTACCTTAGTATATATTTTGTGTTGGGGTATCTCTTTACTTTCTACTGTTTGAGATATTTTAGCTCTAAATTGACAGTTGTTGCATTATTCTATTATTCTTTCTTCATGGTTTTTCTTATTCATTTTCATTTTCATTTTCCGCAGTTTTGTCTTTGTCATTATTTTTATTATTTCTTTTTATCATTTTTCATTTTGATAAGTTGATTCCCATTGCCGTTTCCTTTATTTTCTTTTTCATTTGCTACACCAACAAATTGTAAATATTTGCATATTTTAATTAAACGATTTATCAATCCGTAAAACAATTTATTGTTTATTGTTAATCTTCTTGATCTTTGTTATACACAAAGTTAATCCAATCCAATCCAATTCAGTTCAGTTCAGTTCAGTTCAGTTCAGCTCAGTTCAATTCAATTGCAATTGCAATTGGTATCATTGTTTTCTACCATCGACATCGATGGATATTCATATGAAAATTACAATTCTTTTGGTTTCTTTCTCATTTGTATCATGTCAGTTGTCGTATTCTGGAATTGTATTTGAAATTTATAGTTTCATTCATGTCAGATACATCCATAACATACATACTTTGACAATGATTGTTTTGGTGTCGGTTTTAATAGAGTCAATTCTGTCATCCATCATTTTCCCTTGATACATCATTCATTCATTCAATTATTGGATCCTTTGACAACAACAATATTTATTTACATTGTTTATTTGTTATTGATTCAAGATACAAATAATTCTATTCAATGTGGATTTCTCGATTGAATAACAAAAGTCAGTTGACTATAGTTAATTTCTCTTGGTCTGTTTACCAAGCTATGTATCCATAGGCCCTTTCTTTGAAATCCATAAGATCTAAAGAAGCTTTAAATTTCTTTTTTTGAAAAATTACTTGTGATGAAAATCAAAAATAGTTTCTAAAAATATCCTAAATCATTCCTATTACATTCCTGTTGAAACCCCACAGTTTTGAAGTTAACGAAATGATGAATAAAATATTCTATTCTTCCTTAAATCTACTTGTAATTTAAAGCAATCTAAGATGTCAATTTTCATTAGTGTTTACAATGCTTATCACTAACTCTGACAGGGTATCTTAAAGTCGGTTTCGTTTCGACTATAGGAAACTTATTTGTACAATTGCTTTTTGTTGCCTCTGTTGCTGTCAATGAAAGGCAATGAGCCGCCAATCAATTTAATAAAGTAAACAATTTTACTTGACTCTTTTAATTTTAGCCCACTTTGAAATCCTCCTCCTCTCTACTCAATCATAATCATTTACAATTGTTTCCCCCATCCATCCATTTATTGCTTTACATTATCCATCTCAGACTACCCGACTACCCGATTCGATATTGTTGGAGTTTACGTTTTTATTGCGTTTCAAGTTGATTGGTAATCGATATTGTACTTATGAAAAAAAGAAAAATGCAAAGGCAGAACATGGAAAAATTGTTTACAGAAATAAAAGACACAAATACAAGTGACAAGAACAATAATAACAAGTACATGAAGATAGAAATGAAAAGGACATGAAGGGAAAATTGAATGAAACTGGGTTAGAGCAAAATAACTATATACATTGCATTGTTCTAACCGAACATTCAAGACAATTGGACCTTTGTAATGATGATGATAGTTCGAAAAACTTAATGTTCTACATTATAATAGAATGTACTACTTAGCATAGTCTACAGTATTGAATGGTGCTGAGAAAATTGGTTGTGATTTTATTGTTAAATGAAAATAGACATTTCCAAATCAAATACTCAGTGCATCAATGTTTCAATATAAATATAATTTGTAAAGTCCCTTAAAAAAGAAATTTGCTACTATATATCTTTAACATAATGGCTTTTTCAAGGTATCAATCTTCAAGGTACATAGTTTTATAGTCTACTACCCAGTGGAATATCCAGGAATTGCATAATAGATGAGTATGTTAAGTCAGCTACCAATCTATCATCAAGGAAACCGTAAGAAGAGCCATTTTACGCTAGACTCAGCTGTCTTCTAGCACAGAAATTCGATTCTCATCCAAACAATAAAGCTATGCCTAAGAGAAGAAATAGAATGTGCTATTGTCAAGATATTTACTGCACTATAAATCAAATTGGAGCTTGTTTCGGATTACTTAATGTTACTAAGAAGCCTAGCAACAAACAACTATGTTCATCTAATTGGTTACCGAAACACAGTAGGTAACTTGGGAACGAAGAGGCATGTGATCTCGCCAGAAAACATCCAAAACCATTCTACTGCCTGCCTGGATATTCCATAAAAATAAAATTTAAAGAATTTCTTGATGATAAGACTCAGTGATCAATGTCTTATATCATGAAGAAGAGGAGACAACGCTTTATGCAAAATTAAATTGCAGATTTAACTCCGAAGAAAATCTTAGAATTCTTAATGCATACCAAAATCTTGGAGGAACGGTTATTATGTGATTTATCACAATAGGCTTATGCAAGACTGCGAAGTACACATATTTAATACCAGGGACATTTCCTCCCTAAGTGTTGGCAATCGTAATAGGTTACTGCCTAATTGGCAGACCTACCGCTAAATTAGTGGTTACCGCAACCTATTTTCTCAGAAGCTGTGGATTTGAACAAGAGAAGGAGTTCCTATATCCTTTTTTTTGTGTCCACATCTATCAGAACAAATGAAAATTGATACTTCTTCAATGAGACCGTCAATATCCGAAAATTATGGATGACAAAAGTCTATAAAGGTTTTCAAAATTCTTCACATTAAGCTTGTGGCATCTCAAGGGTCCTTAGGATGGTCTAAGTAAGCTGGACTTAGTACCGTGTAAAACCCAAACCTATCATCATCTAAGCTTACGTAACACAATAGCTTATCTATTCTCTGGATTTAAAATTGTTTATGGATTTCTCGAGAAGGATACATAAAATACATTTTACCAATGACTAATTTTGATAGCAAAAGGAGGCATGTTGAACAAAATGCTAAACAATTTATAATTCCTTGTACTTAGTTTGCACTGTGCATAATTTTCACGTGACTGACTGACTGAGAATTGTTTCGAGAGACACAGAGAAGTGTTTTAATATTAATGAAAAGGTTGGGCGTGAAGTACAGTAGAGTAGAGTAGAGTAGGGTAAAGTGAAAATTGTTGTACGATTTCAAAAAGTGACAATGTGTCTGATTGTTGAATATTTGTAGATACACACATACATGCATATATATGGCATGGCTGCGTGTGTGTGTGTGTGTGTGTGTGTGTACGTGGCGCTTCCTCCTCTTCTCTATTTGTTGATTCATTCATAATAAGTATACGACTTGTTGCCATTTGTACTCAACTCAAGTTTGACTTTCTGTTATCGTTGACTATTCTTGTTGTTATTTTTCTTATTGTTGTTGTTATTTGTTATTTGTTTTGTACTTTGTTTTTTTTTTTTTTTTTTTTTGTTTTGTGTTTTTTTTTTTTGTTTCGGTTACAGTTTTGGTAAATTGATTTGCATGACATATCACACATGATTGCAGAATGTTGTCGCTTTTGTTTTTGTTTGTCAGTTTGTTTTTTACTAGAAAACAAGTACAGAATAAATTGTGATCTCTCTCTCTCATACTCATGCTACTCACACTCACTGTCTCTTTCTTATTTTCCATTTCTCTTGGCATTTAGTATTTCGAGATTGTTGTTTATTTATTTATTTGTTTTATTCTTTGTTGTTTCTCATCTTTTAAATGTGTTTTCATTTTATTTATTTATTTAAGCTAAGGGCATAAAAGCTAAAGGACCTTAAAAAACGACAATTCACCAATTGACAGACATGTCAAAGTACAAACATAGTAGGTAGCAGGTAGAAGTTTCACAATTGTCCCCAAGTTGAGTGTAGTGACAGCAATATGAGTACGCAAAAATCTCTGTGCTTAAGTAAGATGTGCCTTGTTCTGTGAATGAAATGAAACTTTTAAAAAAATTTACTTGCGCTCATTGTTGTTATTGTTGTTGCGCTGTTACTTGACCTATCTCTGGCGTAGATATACTCATGGGATTCAGTATGTTTCAGGTCTCAGGTGACAGCTGGTAATATTTATTGGCAGTTAAAACTGTACAAAAATATCGACCTTCTACCCAAAGATATAATTTTTCACAAAAACAATGCTATCGGTTGGATTGAGTTTACCAATACCATTAAATCCATTGCCATCTGCATATCCACCTCTACCATCAGCATCAGTATCAGCATCACCATAACCAACACCATCACCATCACCATTATCATGACCATTGAGTCTTCTTTATTTAAGTGAGTTCATATTTGGCAGCCACTTGAGAGTCAATTTTACTGTTGGTCTCGACTCAATCCACTTTAACAACTGACTCGACTCGACTCGACTTGACTTGACTTGTTTGGGGGTCATTTGCGCTATGGCAGCGTATCCCAGTGTGTTCATCATAGTAGATTATACACATGAGTATGGTGTGGTGTGATGCCGGTGCCTTTGTGGCTTAATGGTCATTGCCCTAAGGATGTGAGGAGGGTGGATGCCGAACAATTCATGGCAACGCATTTTCTATCTGAACTCAACTGAACTGAGTTCAACTAAACTACCATAAGTTGAGTTTCGTTGCGTTACGTTGCGTTGCGTTGCGTTGCGTTGCGTTGTGTTGAGTTGAGTTGAGTTAAGTTGCTTTGGCTTTGGCTTAAAGCTATCATTCTTCTTTGCGGTGTGTATCCTGGCATTTGTTGGCTATTAAAAATATAAGAGTAAATAGAAAAAAAAATAGAAACATTAAAAGAAAGAAACTCAAGATGAAGACGATGAAGAAAAACCATAATGTTATAGAAGTAGTAGAAAGTAGAATTCTTCAAAACCTTTGCTTGTGGTTTTTAAGGATAAGCGTGTTTGTGGCACATTCATACACTCTCTGAACTTAGTCTATTCCTTATGGTCTTAATATTGTTTTGTTGTTGTTGTTGTTGCTGTTGGTGCTTCTGTCGTTGTTGTTGTTGTTGTTGTTGTCATCATCATTGCTGTTCCTGATTGATAAATTGCAACTTAGCTTAAGCTTTTCTCGTCGTTGTTCTCGTCCTTAGCCCTTAGTATGTATGTTTTAGATATATGACCAAAATGGATAGACAAAATTTATTATGAAGTGACTTCACATTTATTTATTTATTTCTTTATTTATTATTTCTTAACTCACATCCACACTCATACACAATTAAATAAATAAACTTAATCCCCTTTTCTTACTATTCATTAAATTAAGAAAAATAGAAAATATAGTAAATAAATACAAATAAATACAGAAATAAGAAAACGCAAAAGCAAAAAATAAATCTTAAATCTTCTTTCTTTCTTTCTTTCTCATCCAATTTCAGTTACAGAAAAGGAAATACGTCAATGGTAAGTAGAAAAGATTCTTTTACTGAAACTTAATTATACTCGCACTTCTCCTATTCAATCTTGAAGTCAGTAGATTAAATATGCTTAATTGAAAATGAATGAAATTTATTCTTTTTTTTTGTTTCTTTTCAATTTGTAATTGTAACAACAAAATCAAATCACATCAAATCAAATCGAATATGCAGGCATAAAGGATTCCTTAAAGACTGTCCGAATGGCTTACTTACAGAACAAGTATGTTAAACTAATTTATTGATCAATTAATTAAGCAATCAATTAATTATTGGGTTGGCGACAAAAGTTAAATCATCTTTTGGGTGACTTATCAAGGATTGAATTTCTTAAAGCAATTAAAAAATAGTCATTCTTTCATTTATAGAAGAGGTTTGATTTTGATTTTGATTTCCCTATCAACAATCTTTTTCCTTGACTGAGCTATTTTCTTCTTCTCCTTTTATAGAAATAATAAAACATAATAAAATAATGGGGATAACAGTTATGATATAAACATTAAACCACTTTACCGGTTCACCTAAATTTTTTTCCTTAATTTTAAGGTTGTCAAGTGTCACAAACAAAATGCTCGCAAACATTTGTGACATTAAAAAAGTAACATAATTGTGGGCTTTGTTGCCAACCCAATAATTAACAAATAAGAAATATACAAAAAATAAACTTGAAATCATATTACAAACTATAATAAATTAAATCAATGTTTATTTTCTTTTCTAATTTTTATCATTTTTTTGTTGATTATTCAACTGGATTTCCATGACTAAATGAATTTATTATTACAATATTTTGCTTTCTTCTTCCTTTTTCTTTTAATTTTTGCTATATTATTACTTTTTTCTTTTGTTTGTCTTTCCTTTAAAACTTTCTAGGGTTTTATAAAAATCTATAAACAGTTCTTTCCACAAGGAGATCCCAGTAAATTTGCCTCGCTCGTTTTTCGTGTCTTCGATGAGAATAACGTGAGTATAAATCCCAATATATTAATCCACATAAGAAGAAATACAATACTCGTAAATATACCTACAATGCTACATAAAAGGAAACAAAGATAAATTATCTATCTTTAACTTTATATATGTGTAAAGAATTTTTTTTTATCTTTATAAATGACAACAAATATGTACAATACATAGTTCATGGGTCATATTAAGACTAAGACTGTAGCGACTTTTTGAAAACTACTATATATTTATAACAATCTTAAATTTCCCGTCCGAACTGAAAATAATTTTGCTTGTGTATTTAAAGGACCACAGCCGGTCCTCTTTACTTTATAACATCAACACTTCTGACTTTCCATCTCTTTATGGTTGCATTGCTTTCATTGAAGCTGATGATACAGTGATTTTCTGCTTCGGGTTAAAAACCATCTGACATTTCTAGGAAACCGCATGTTGCTTTTGAAACCTTTCAAACTTCACTTTACTAAATGGAAGATAATGGTTAATCTAGACAAAACTTAAATCATCTATTTCACTAGGAAACAGAAAGAAATACTTAAACCATCCAGCCATATAAAACTCCAAACGTTGATATCCGCTGGAAACGAAGCTTTAGATACCTAGGAGTTGTCTTTGATCCAAAAATCATATTTAAAGACCATTCCGTTTGCATCATTAGTAGAGTAAAATGCCATTTATAAACAATTTATCGTCTTTCATGTAAAATACTATACTGATTAAATTTCCCAAGTTCAATATATTCAATATAAGAGGATTAATTAACCACTAGGAAGGAATACCTCCCATACAAATCCAAACTATGGCTATTAAAATTCAGGTTCTTATTAGAAAAACTTTTTTAATTTTTGTACTATCAAATGTAAATTTTGTCACTACAAGTATCCAATATAGGCACCATACATTTCTCTGTTTCAGCCAATTCGAACCACTAGGGATGGTACCTCCCATATAAACCACCCATTTAAATTCATATTGTTATTTGAAAAACTTTTTTGTTTTTTGTCCTACTGAACTAAAATTTATGTACTGTAAGTTTCTAATCAATGTACATAAAATGCGCAAATTTAAAGACCCTAGAGTTACTGGATCGTATAGCTTCCATACAAACCCAAATTCAATTTAATGCTCCTATTAAAAATACTTTTTTGGTTTTCGTGTTAAAGAACTAAAATTGGGATAATATAAGTATCTAATCCATATTCAACAAGCGTGTACAATTCAAGACCCTAGAATTACTGGATCATATAGCTCTATACAAACCCAAACACAAATTTAGGGTGTTTATTAGAAAAACTTTTTGAAATTTGATCAGTATTAGTATCTGATCCATATTCAACAAGCGTGTAAATTTCAAGACCCTAGGATTACTGGAACGTAAAGCTCCCATACAAATATTTCGGTCTCAATGTTGAAATACTGTATGTGAACTGACTACTATACCCTATAACCTATAACATAAGTCAAATAAATAATCAAATATTTCTGAATGCTCTAAAACGTTTTCTAGGGGCATAGGCGAATTTAAATATTTTTTGTTTTTCGTATTATCGAATAGGAATTTGAAAAGTATAAGTGCCTGACTCATATTCCCCAACCGTGTAAATTTCAAGACCCTAGGATTACTGGATCATATAGCTCCCATACAAATATATCAGTCTCAGTCTCAGTCTCAGTGTGCTGTATGCATACCCTAAACATAAGTCAAATCAAATATTTCTGAATGCTCTATCCCAGGGCCGTTGACAAAAACGTTTTCCAAGGGGTGCGTGAAAAGCATATCAATTTCAGCATAACCGAAATTTAGATTGTTTTTACTTGTTTTAGTTTTAGATTTTACAAATATTCATTCTTTGCCGTCCCTGTAATAATGTTCTTACTGTTACTATTGTTCTTTCTTTTGCGTTGTTCTTTTCCCTAATTTTATTGTTGCTATTGTTGTTGTTGTAAGTAAATTGAAGTTAATTGAACAAATTAAGTAAATGTGTTTTAATTTAGGCCAAGGATTTTGTTATAATCAGCATAAATTGCTCCTCTTCATCACAAAAGGCGCAAGCAACACAAAGCATACAGAAGTCTCCAACCCAAAAAAAGAAACTAGAAAAATCTTTGCAAAAAAAAAAAAATAATAATAATCATAACAATAATAGAACAAAATACAAACGAAAGGAAACCGAAGAGAATTCGAAAAAAAAAATGGGTCGAGAGAGAACAAAAACAACATTAACAATAAAGGAAACGGAAGCGGAAACTTGTGTTCCTTTATTACTTTCCATGTTTTCATATGCTTAGGTTTAGTATCATTCACTTTTTCTTCTTCCTCCACCACATCTTGTCTTCTTCGTCTTTGTCTAAATCTTCATGTCGTTTGGTTCGATTTTCTTCTCATATGACATAACTTGTGATTTTGGTGTGTGACCGACAACTTTCTTGCTGTTATTATGAAATTCATTCACATTTGTTATTCCAACTTCCAACTTTCATGTAATTTTCGTTTAATGAGTGGATAGGACAGTGGTTCTTAAGCTAATGTATTCCTCGGCATAACAGTTTTTTTTTTTTGTTGTTTTGTTTTGTGGACTAAAGAACATTTGTCCTCATGAATCCCAATCTACCAAGGAATGTGTAAAGTACGAGTATAAGACAAAGTTGTTTTCAGGAGTAAACGAACCACAGTAGGGTTAAGTAGGGTTATATGAGAGAATGAGTAATATGTGTATATTATTTTACTTGATCATTGATTCAACTTATGGAAAAAAGGGAAATATAGAAAATCTTCGATTACTGGTACTTATATGTTTCATAGAAGCTGAGGACTAGACATGAAATAAAACAATTGGAGAACGAAATTCATCAATTTAAGACCTTTGTGGTAGTAAAGAATCTTATTCTCACGTACTTCTATGGATTATGGTTGTCCTTTGAAAAATCTATGTCATAACTTATGTAGTAATAAATCAAAGTTTCGTCCATGAAAATAGATAATAATAATAATAAATATACATACAAAATTCATCCTTAACATTATTTTGAAATCACCATAATTTATGCAAATGATTTCGACTGGTCCAAATGAAACGCAACTGGGAGAAATCCAAGTTTTAATCATTTGATGGAACAAATGGGGCCAATGATTCCATCTGCTCATAAATTATACCAAACAGTGCCTCTTGGATAGATGTAAGGACGTGTCAGCAAAGGTTTTGGGTTTTCTTCATTACAAATCAGCTAGAACTGCTTCTAAAATATCTGTTCAGCTAAATTAATTTTTCATTTTTCATGGAAAATATTTATTTATTCTTCAAATTAATCCCCCTCAGATATTGGATATACTAGTTCAATATTTGAATCACTTCTGATATGCGCTTATTGGCAAAGCCTTGAGATCTTCTTCGGTTTTTATTCAATCATCATCAATCGTGGAAACCTCCATCTATACAAGATTTCTTTTTATTTAAGTCACGAACAAATAATGCCCAAAATCTACGTGTAGCAATTTCTTAAACAAATGTCTCAAACTTCACAGCTTTCATGCCCAAAATAATCGAAAATCATTCCATGACATGAGCCAACCGATATGTCGAAATCCTCAGCACACTTCTCTAATAGTGGTGATTCGACGATTTTCTATAATAATTTTCTTCACTGCTTCAATATTTTCATTGGTTTTTAATGACATCTTTCCTTATATCACTTATAAATATGTTTTTTGTACTCCAAGTTAACCCGAAAAATGTCAAAATCAATATTTTAATGGCTTCGGAGCAATTATTTGTATTACTCACAGGAAATTTAATACAAATTTTTTGATCCATGTTTTTTTTTTAATCGCAAAAGTCACTACACTAAAAAGCGAATAAAAACAAGATGCAGTTTATCCAAAAGACAACTATGCACGTAATAATTTCTATGTATTTTTTATTTATCATTTATTAATGATTGATTTATACAATTACAATCTATTATTGGGTGTACAAATAAGTTTTAAGGGATTTACAAAAGTTCGAAATTACTCCATCAACAAAAACATGTGAGTATGGTTCCTTTGTTTTAAAAGTGGCGATTTCAACACCAGTGACAACGAACGGGAATGAAGGCCAGTAAAGTTTGGAGGCGATATTGGACCAAGATTCACGTCAAACTCAAAAGGAGCTTGCAGAAACCTTGGTAGTGACTCAACAAGCGATTTCAAATCTTCTCATGACTATGGCTATGGTGCAAAAACTAGGCAATTCAAACATCCATTTTACACGTGCGACCAACTGCTCCAGAGGTATAATCGGACGGGTTTTTTGCATCGAATTGTGACGAGGGACGAAAACCCAAAGAGCAAAAATCATGGGGTAAGCCTGGTCATGCATTAATTTCAACGACCAAACCAAATATTCATGGCAAGAAGATAATGCTGTGCATCTGATGGGATCAGCTCGGAGTGACCTTCTATAAGCTGCTCCAGCTTAATGAAACCATCACTGGGGATCATTACAAACAACAACTGAGCCAAGTATTGAAGCTCAAACGACCCCAATATGCCAAAAGACAGGACAAAGTGATGTTGCTTCATGACAACGCACGACCACATGTTACAAGAGTCGTTAAGTAAACTTTGGAGGCACTAAAATATGGATTCCTACCCCACCCGCCGTATTCACCAGACATTGGTCTTTCCGACTACCGCTTGTTCCGGTCGATGACTCGTGGCCTCACCGAGCAGCACTACGAGTACACTTCTTTTGAATTTAGCGTCGAGTTTTGGTTATCATCAAAACACGAAGAATTTTTTCCAACGCATAATCCGTATGCTTCCTGAAAGATGGGAAAAAGTCGTAGCTTTAGTTGGATGGACCAACTAAAGAAAATATATTTAGAAATATAGAATCTTTTGAAGACAATAAGGAACGTTTATGAAGGAATTCCAATTTCATTTGATTTGTGAGAGTTTTTGTTTTCGATGGGGAAGCATTAAAAGCCAAATGAATCTACTATTCAAAGTGTGGGACTTGCACCCACTAAACCCCACCGTCCCAAGTCCTACAGTCCCCCTGGCACTACCGCAAAGCATTACGTCAAGGAGGAAAGAGGGAGCATAACAGCTCAAAGTCTGCTTCTACCCCATGTAAATCAAAACAAATTTACGTTCTTCTTGTCAATATCAAACTAATAACCTACCATGTCTTCATTCGTCTGAACTCGTCGTAATCGTTCAATACGCCGCAGCTCTGTCATGTTTTGAGCTGCGGCCTCACTTACCACGTCCCAATACAGCTGCGATTCACACATATGCCGGATGCAGTTCGTCACCGTCGGCACTTCACCAAACGCAGATGAGATCATTGATCTGGCAACATCAAATCTTGGGAAATGCAGGAAGACGTGTTCTGCATTTTCGTTTTCGCCTGTGAAGAGTTGTGAGAGTTCAATAAAGACACTGTACATGACTGTAAAATATCCACAATTGCCGGAGAAATAGGAGAACATCCATAAAAAATACATAGAGTCGAATATAGAATCATCTCCTCCTTTTTTACAGTCGGTTAAACAAAAAACTATTCATCTACTACTATACAACTTCTTACAAAATTACACTACAAATAACCTACATACATTCCACTCTATCTAAGGACTTATGATTTGTATCCATCATCGTACATAGTTTTTTTTTCTTTTTTTTTTTTTTTGTAAACCTCACCAAAGTGACTCCACAGCACAATTAGTCACAAAAGTGAGTGCGCCAAATAAAGGGTATTTGGAAGGAACATATATTATTTGACCACCAAACAAAGAAGCAAACATGTCTTCAAGCCAATGAAATATCTGAAATTTTAATCCATTACCGAAGTGCATAATCTTTAACCACCGAACATTAACCCGAGATTTCTTATCCTTAGCAATATAAACCACTTATAGTACAATGAAGTACCAGTGTTTTACGTGCTCACCTATCTGTGAAGACTTTAGAACACGGTGCCAAGCACATGGATTGATAAATATCCGCAGGTCCAAAATTTGAGTCATATTTATTTTGGTAAATATGACTCCCTCCTTGGTGGTTAGCGAGGCCCATCTTAAACCTCTGCTGCTCTCTGGGTCACAGCACCCGGTTGTATAACGCAACTTCACATCGAGTTATTGCTCTACCCACTGATACAAATGATAAATTTAAAAATTCTGATTTATTAGCGCCATCATTGTGTTGGAACTGGGACTAGTGTTATAAAAGTCAAAAACTATTTGCATTTCACACACTACAAAATGCAACTCTTCAATCTCAATTTGACATTTTAACTTGTGTCAATGTCAAACAAATGCCAGATTCCTATTCTCTTTATAACTTGCACACACGCAAAAATCGTTTTTTTTTTTTAGTATCAAGCAAAAATGGATAATTTACCCGAAGATATTTTACAAAAGGGCAAAAAACTATTTGTCCAACGTTGTGCGCAATGTCACACCGTCAATGCTGGTGGCCATCATAAGATGGGACCAAATCTCCATGGTTTGTTTGGGCGTAAAACTGGTGAAGCTGTTGGTTATTCATATACATCAGCAAACAAGGATAAGAACATTACTTGGACCGAGGATGCTTTGAACGAGTATTTGGAGAATCCCAGAAAATTCATTCCTGGCACCAAGATGTTTTTTGCTGGTCTAAAGAAACCAGCAGATCGAGAAATCTTGATTAGCTACTTGAAGACCCCTACCAAATGCAATCAATGCAAGGACTGTACATTAGTAGATCAATGAAATCAAACAATAATTTACGCTCTAATAGGTAGATGACACGTAATAAAGAAACAATGATTAATTCTAATAAACTGCAATGGATTTCTCTTGACTTTTGAGGGATTTACAGGTTATTGTGTTCTGTAATATAAAGGTGGATAATTTTATCCGTGGAAAGCTACAGATATTTATGTACTTGGACCCAGGTCCATGGAGGTTCGCACATGTTGACGCTGTGCATGCCAAAGGCAAAATATAATAAATCAAAGAAAAAAAAACTTTTCTTTGAACCAATCAACCTATTCTCTTTAGGTAAATAATATATTTCTATGAAGTATATTTAAGTTGAAATAACATCAAAGTTTATGGGTTTTATTGATGGTTTCTTTCATAATTGCCATTGACTTTAATTAATCTAACACAAAACAAAAAAAAAAAAACAAAAAAAAAATTAAATGAAATAATAAAACTATTACAAAATATTAATGATAAATATTTAATTGTATGCGTGCGTGTCTATGTATCCTTTTGTTCTTCTTTCTTTCTTTCTTTCTTTTCAAACATTCTTCAATTAACTTGGGCAATTCAGGATGGTTCAATAGAATTTGAGGAATTCATACGCGCCTTATCAGTGACATCGAAAGGAAATCTCGATGAAAAACTTCAATGTAAGTATGACTGTAATTTTATGTAAATACGAGTATGCGGACAATTTGTCTACTAACCATTTTTATGACACTTCTTTGTAACATTTCATTTTCATTTCATTTATTTTTGTCATGTTTTTGTTTGGTTTTGTTTCGTTTTGATGTATTAATTGTAATTGCTATCGTGACTATAAGAATTTCTTTTTGAATATACTTAGGGGCTTTTCGTCTTTATGATGTGGATAACGATGGGTATATAACACGTGAGGAAATGTATAATATTGTCGATGCGATCTATCAGATGGTGGTAAGTAAATGACTAAGCAAAAATCAAATACAACTATTAGATACTTTATACGTAACTCCGCATTCCTAATAAAAATACTTAAATGATTAAGCAATAATTGTACATAGACATTAGTTTAAGGGTCTGAACTTCTAGAAAATCAAGTTTAATTATTTCATGAAATCAAGAAGGAGGTTATTTTTATTGACGTAAACCTACACAGTTTAAGGATCCACCTAGGAATGTGGGTAGAAAAAAAGAGTTTATGGGAAAATTTTGAAATTTTGTGAGAGTTAAATATGGATGTCTATTGCGCGTCTTACAATTTATATTTAATGCATTCCTAGATATTATAATTCCAATTCTAAATTGACAATGAGGTAGGCTTAGCTATATCTGTTCATGATAGTCACGAACGCATATATAGAATATATTCATATACAGTTTTATTCACGAAAACAGTAGTGCAGTGTTTTACCTGGCAATTCGATGTAAATTTCTTGTCGTCTTAGAAAATAATTTGAAAGCCTTAACTCCCAAAAAGGTACCTTTGATAAAGAAGCACATCCATTTAAGATTGAAGTTTACAGAATATCATATGAATTAGCCTAGCAAAAAGTGGCATTCTGGATACGAGCAAATTTTTTTTTTGTTTGGTGGAAAAGGCCCTAATATACTAGCTTTTGGTGAAACATTCCTTGGTCTTACATATTCAGACGCAAGCTGGACCCACATGATGAATGACATTATGGATAAGGCAGTTTACGACAATATAATAAACGATTCGTTGCGACCATTCTTAGAAGATATAAAAGTATGTCGTGAGCACAATCACCAAACCATGACAGTCACGCCGTCAGTTAGCCAGAATGTAAGTTCCTTTCACCTTTCACTCAGTCTGCCCGGATTGATGAACGTGAACATTAATTAATCTACCTACAGAGACTGGCCATAGGTACTACCGACATTCCATTACCGACGACGGCATTGGACAAGTTCATCTGAATGCGTCATTGAATCCAATGGAACCAAAGGTATAAGCGAGTTGGGGATCACTTTTGATCGGTTTCTTCTTTTCTCATTGGCAAATGCCTTTTGAATGAACAGGACAATGATCCAAATAAACAAGCTAAGGTGTGATTTGCATCTCAAAAGATCGACATAATGCTCTGTCTCTCTAAACCTTAATCAGATCGAAAATTTGTGGAGAAAAATTAAACGAATCTGGCAGCAGCAGCATATAGCTTTGGGAGGTGGTTACAGAGGCATTAGCTCAGATATCTGCGATTTATGTGAATCGTTTAATGACTGGTTGTCAAGGGATACACGACACTACATGCGGCTAACACATACCAAATCGAACATGTCTGTTTCAAACCAACGTCGTTGTCAATAATTGCGTAAACCACACTGCATAAGTCAAAACAAAAAGACAAGAAAAAAAATTATAACATATAACTGACCTATCGTTTTTTAAAGACATAATTTCAATTCCGTTTTAGTTCTCAATATTTTATGTAACGTAATCGCAAAGACTATTGAACATAGACAATATTTACATTTACTTTGCTTTTGTTAAGTGGGGCCGAAGTGTTGCTAGTCCCAGTCTATTTAAGGGGGGGTTTGTTTTTGTTTTGATTTACTATCAGACTTATTTTTATAATACATTTTGACAAAGCTTTTAGATGAGAACAAATGAAAGTGTACAACAAGTGAAAGTGTCAATACATTAAGATTATTATTTTCATAACTGCGAACAAAGTAAAGTACTTAGCACTTTGCTTTAACAGTTAGCACTTGCGACCCAACTGCACCACTATTTTCATATAAACATCATACTGACTTTATGGTACTTCTGGTCGTACCGAGATGGGTTACTTAAAACATCCTGCCTGGATCTAGACTGAAACAATTGAGTTATTTATTTAAAGAAAATTCCCGATTCCCCTCTTGGCCCATACACAGAATTTTTGTATTGACTTTCCTATAGTAAAAGTAATAGCATGTACGTGTGCAAATGGTTTCAGGGTATTACAGAATATTGTAAATTATGACAAAGGTTTAATTAAGAAAATTAATTATGACTATTCATATTTATATAAATTATATGAATGTAACATATGCCAAATATACACATATCTTCCTTCTTTTCCTTATCTTATTCCTTTTTGTACTCACTCCCTCATTTTATTTATGATAAACATTTAATCATCAACAGGGTCAACAACCCCAATCGGAGGATGAGAATACGCCACAGAAGCGTGTCGATAAAATCTTTGATCAAATGGATAAAAATCACGATGGCAAATTAACATTAGAAGAATTTCGTGAGGGTAGTAAAGCTGATCCACGTATAGTTCAGGCGTTAAGTTTAGGTGGTGGTTAAGAAAAATAAAAACCTAAAAACCGAAAATAGAAAACATCAAAAATATAAAATCAAGAGATCAAGAGAGACATTTTTACACAAAAAAAAAAAACAAAAAAAAAAGACAGAAGAAGGAAAAACCAAAGGAAGAAGGAGATGCAATTAACAAAAACAAAAAGAAATATATTATATATAAATATATATATATATTTTTTTTTTTATTTAAAAAAAAACTATACAAAAACAAAATTACAATGAATTAACAAAAAAAAAAACAAAAGCACAAAATTCAAGTAATCGAGTAAATCCAAATTGACTTTTTTTTGTAACATTTACACGACATATAAATAAATAAATATATATAAATGAAAAAAAATGAATAAAACTAAATCAAAATAAAATAAAAATTTATATAGTAAAATATCTAAAAAAAAAATTAAAAGAAAAGAACATAAAAATTTATATGAAATAAACAAATAAATAAACAAATTAAAAAATTTATTATTATTTTTTTTTATTGTTTTTCCTTTTTGTTTGGAATTTAATTATTAAAAAAAAAAACAAAAATCTACAATGATTGATTACAATAAATATATTATAAATAAATAAATAATTAAATAAAAATAAAGATAAAGACAAATGTAAATGTGAAATTCATTATCACCGAATATTGAATACCCTTCACAATTTACATGTACGAAAGAAAACGGAATACAGAAATCAAGTACATACTTTTTTGCATAAAAATTTATATTAAAGATGCAGAACTTTTCAATCAAAAAGTTGATTCAAGATTTAATTTCTATCCAATGATATAGGATCATCTAGAATTTGAATATTCAATATTATGATGGTGGCTCTAGGAGACTAGGACTGAAAACATTAAGTTATAGTTTCATTGAATTTCACATGATTTTCAAATGAAATCTGTTTAATATATTCCAGCTACATTTTCTATTGTATTTGCCATACTGTCCACATTGGGTAGATAGTTGTTCAATTGTTCTACATTTGTAATATAAAAATGTAAGGTTTCGATAAATGACGACTCATCTTCAATTAAAGTGAACTCTTCTGTTCCTTATTAGACAAATTAAAAACTTATTCTAATGGAAAAATTATCTGTCTCACAATATCTTACAATATTTCTAAAGTCATCATTTATTTAGGGACTGAAATAAGTACGAAAAAAATTTCAATTATTCATTACTATATCTCATAAACTATGATGAGACTAGTAAGGTTGAAAAACAGATCATGGATCTATTATTCTTTTAAGACTATTGCAAAGAAATACTTATAATATAAATATTTTCTTCTGTTGACATTTTATCTATTTAGGGCGGCTATTGTACAATAAAGTTTTTGATGCAAAACTTCTTCACAATATCTTAAAAACTATATGGATTACACGATGTGATGTGTTTGCTTTATATATTGTAATATTATGGAATTAGGAAGCTAATAAAGAGCCAAAATATTTGATGCAAATAAAGCAAAAGCATTTCATGATACTTTAGTTTCAGATAAATTTTCTCATTTTCTCTCTGAATATTTTCATCCAAATGAGATTTGTATTTAAGAAAGTGTCCTATGAAATCTGATTGCATATTTCAAACTGAGCTTGGATTTATATTTCACCTTAAGTCCTGTTCCTTTTTTATTGCAATCTGTAACTTTCAGTCATAAACTCAAATATATAGGACAATAATTTTTGATGGTAGTCAGGGATTCTCTTCGATGCATAAACAATATTCACAATTCATTAGTAATGAAGGAAGGGTATACAAAGAAAGTGAATTTTCAAGTTAAGAAAGAAAATACTGATAATAATTTTTTTTTTATAAAGAATAATAAAAACAAAAAAAAATTAAATTATATATACACACACACACATACAAATAAATAAAATATAAATTAACCATAAAAAAATTTATAAAAATTAAAATAATAAAAATATTAATTAAACATATTAAATGCAAAAAAAAGTTCATAGCAATAAAATTAAAAATAATATAAAAAAAATATATAAACTAAAAATAAATAAATAATAAGAATAATACAATAATAATAATAATAATAATAATAAAACATATTAATCAACTTTAAAATACAACAAATATTTAGGTACAAAATTTAAAAAAATAAAAATAAATAAAAAAAATTAGTTAAACAATAAATTGAACAGAAAAACAAGTTTAACCATACACGAAGCCTTTAAATAAACAAATTAAGAAAACTAAAAATATTAAACAAAAAAAAAACAAAAAAAAAATTGGGAAAATATACATAAATAAATATTTATATATATAAAGAATTACATAAACCAATAAAAAATAACAAATAAATAATCAAATAGCCTTAAAAGTCTCAATATAAAGAAATTGTATTAGAAAATTTTAACAACAAAAAAAAAAAAAAAAAAAATCATAAAAACCACAACAACAACAACAACAACAGCAAGTGTCTAAGCAAAATATGATAACAACAACAAAAGACAAACAAATGCGTAAACGAAATCAACAACGGTATATACTTTAAATACATAAATATATATATATATATATATATATATATATATAAATATATAGTTAATAAAATTTTTAGCATTAAAAATTATAATAAAACTCAATGTTAATAAATAAATTTGACAATAGCAGTTCCAAGCTTCAATAGCAAATTAAATAAAATATAAATAAATAAATAAATTATATAAACAAAAAAAAAAAAATGAAATTAAATGAAATTAAATAAATAAATAATGCAAGCATTACAGTTACACAGAAATAACAGCCAACAATATATTTGTTAATGGAAAAATTAAAATTAATAATTAATTTAAATGTAAAACAAAAACCTCTGTCAATTTGTCAATAGCCTACGCGACTATCTAAGGCAAAACATGACGATGAAGTATTTTCAGCAGTAAATTATTATAAAGAATTAAACAGGGGAACAGGGGAAATACAACAAGAAGAGCAAAAAAAAAAAAGAAATTATATTGAAAGAACAAATGAAAGGAGATTGAAACATGAATGTAGCCTTCGGATTTATCGAAGATTAAGTATCCTTTATACAAATGGAAATATTTAACAAAAAAAAAAAAAGAAAAGAAAATCTAATTAAATTAAATTTTAATTTATTTTAAGGGATTTAAGAGACTTTCTTTTAGTACTGATTTAGCATGGATTTTGTATTTGGTATCTTAATCCAGTAGATTTCTTTTATGAGTTTTATATGATCAAAGGCAATTTCTTTGAATTGAGTTGTCAACTAAGTTGATGCTTGTTTCATGTTCCATACTTCTAAACCTTTCCAAATGAGTAAATCTACGTCTCTATTGCAATGTGGGAGAATAAAATTTTCTCTTTATCGTTTGATGTGAATTTTCTTGCAAAAGTTACTTTATTCGCTCTTCATTGAACTCAGGGGATGTGCAACTTTGAGGTCAGAATTTTCATTTTTTATTGTAACTTGTCATAACAATCAAGAGCAATTCTTTTAACTATAATAAACTTTATCTGAGTGATTAGTTGATTCTATGAAAATAATGGCATAAGATATCATCTCGATATATTAAGAAACAAGCACAAAAGCAACCATTTCCTTTTAGTACTAAATATAAATATCAAATCTTAATCTGGAGACAAAGTATAAAGGATATAAAGAAATAAAGAATTCAGTTCTATACAAATGTATATATATACTGCAAAATGTATAGAGAAATACAACAGATAACATTCTTACTTTTTTTTTATGATCTTAAGAAGGAGTATCCATCATACGATTTAATTTCTATTCTATATGCGGTTCAGCTTTATTATTCTATTTAAAAACTAAATAAAAATAACAAATAATAAACAACAAATAAAAATATATAATTAAAACTAAACTAAATTTAACTAAAAAGTTGCAAAGAAAAAAAATATCTATATAATGCCTCCTACACTTACAAACACAGACACACCCACACACACACATTCAAACACACACACACAAATATACATATTTATATATACACAAATTTCTATATCTTACTATATTTAAAGAAAAATTTATCTATAAGGCTATAATAATACAATAATAAATAAAAATTAAAATTGTCAACTGAAAACTTTCAAAAAAAAAAAATTAAAAAATATAAAACAAAAGCTTTTATTCCAACAGCCCAGCAATTTCCCCCTCTCTCTCTCTCTTTCACCTAAAATGCAATTAACTAACCAAATGACACTTAAAATTTTTCCATTTCACCACACAAACAACGTCAGCAAACTACAAATTAACAATTATACAATTTCCCACCCAAAGAAAAAATATAAATGAATGAGTAAATAAGAAATTGAATGAATGATGATTAGAAACACAACTAAACTAAACGAGAAACCATAAACCATAAACCACAAACCAAACCAAACCAAAGTAATCATGTACCATAAATAGTTTCTAAACCAAAAACCAAATTAATCAACAACAAAAATACCTTTCAACCATTAACTAAGATGCAGATGATGTTTGTGTGATAGAAGCTCTGTGTAAACACTATGCATACCTAGGTAAATCTATTGGTATTGTATCTACAGGTATCATCACACATACAAAGGTACTAGACATAAATGAATCATAGATACATTCATACACAACCTCGTACATGTGTGCAAGTATTTAAATAAAGGATACAAAAATGCCACACCCAATTTAAAATACGCGTCGGTCGTTGGCATTAATTTATTCCTATTTTGGTTTCATTTTGTTTTCCTAAAGCGAAAACATTTTTTTCCTCCTTCAACAAAAAGAAAAATAAACAAAAAATAAACAAAAACCACAAATACAATACTTAATTATTACCCATTTAAGATAGAATTCCTTTTTTTTTTATGTTTTTTTTTTGTCACTATATAAATCTATGATATATATATCTACATATATAAAAGAACAAATAAAACAAAACAAAACAAAACAAACAAATTTCAAAACGCTTCAAGAACCTCACTGAAATTCTTCAACAAAAGAAAACTATCTATCTATTTAACTAGTAAATCTATCTAACGACATACTAAATAATTACAAAAGTAAAAACAAAAAAATAAATAATACAAAAAAAAAATCAATTATATTAAATTAAATATATAAAATAAATAAATTTATTTCATATAAAAAAAAAAAAGGAAGAGAAAAATTATAAATAAAATTAAATAAATAAAAAGTGATATAGTGAAAATTGTGTCTGTAGTGTAGTAGTTTATGGCAACAAAAATAACAACAGCAAATGAGAAGAAGAAGAAGAAGAAGAAGAATACAAATATTAAGAAATATAAAAAAAAAAACAATTTCTTTTTTTTTAATATTATTTTTTTAAGGAAAAAAACTTTACTTTTTTAATATAAATAAGGGAAAATTCTTGCTTCAAATTGTATATAACACACACACACACATACATACACATATATACACATATATACACATATATATAAACATACACATACACATACACACACACAAATTATTTTAAATATATATATACATATATTATTTATAAGTAAAATTACAAAAGAAAAAATACACTTTTTTTTCATTAATTTTCAATTTTTCATTTTTTAATAAAATAAAAAAAAAAAATAATAATAACACAGGTCGACGATGGTTTCCTCCTTAAAAAACTAATTACGAATTCTGTTTGATATTTGGTACTAAGTTCCCAAAAAAATAATAAAAAATTCCATCATGTCAATTTTCTGAGAAAATTACTTTTTTTTTTCAGTTTACATAATGACGGGTGGGTTATCTAATAGTCCGTTTTTTAATAAATCTATACATAAGGAACAAAAAGGAACTTAACATGAAGACATGAAGTATGACAATCATCAGCAAACAATGTCTAATTTAATGGGAAATGAAAGGGGAGATCGAGCGGATACTCTTTTCTTAGTCTTCTAGTTTGAAGGCGGTTGTCGAGCAGGCCTAAAGCCAGCGAGTTGGGATGATTCTCTAGTCTAGTCTTATGTACCTCACTGAACCGTCTTATTTCTTCTTTGACCAGGGGTCTGTCTATGTATAACCGAATTTCCCACATAGAAAGGAGCACATGCTTCTTTCCTCAGAAGCTTCGATTGAAAGCGTTGAAGTATTTATATTTCAGAGTTTGCTGATGTATCCCATAACTGAATGCTGTATGTCCATATTGGTTTCATTATTGTCTTGCATAGTAAGACTTTATTGCGGAAGCTGAGCTGAGATCCAGTTAATTTTCCAGGTATTCATCAACCTATGTAAACCTGTTTTTGAAGGATATAAAGCTAAGATAAAATTACAACATAACATACATATGTACATAGCATATATCTACCAGAGATATGAGGATATGAGATGCTTCTTCATAAAGAATTTCTTATGTCAGTCAATTATATGGTAGCTATATCAAACATACTTATTGGATTCAAATTCCATATATTCCTATATGCATATGTTTAATAAATTGTATCAAGATTGGATATATTATATTTTTCTGTAAGTTTCATTTATATTAAATAAGAAATAGAACAAATTTTCTATACAAAATACATAATAAATCAAGTATAGGTATATCATTTCTTTGTATAATTGATATTCAGTTTTGTCGCTATAGCTTCTTTAAAATAAAAATAGCCCGATAAATCAATAACCTAAAGACTATCTTGCATAGGTTAGGTATAATTGTTACCTGGGATTAAAACCAGCTGAATTGGGCAACTTGTAGTCAGTTGTGATGCGACAAATTGTCAAAGAACTATTTCCTGGGGAGCCAACCGAAACAATTAAGGAGCCATTTATCTTGGGACGAACCAACAAATTGGTTTTTCATCACATCATAGCTATAGGCCAGACATTTGTCTAATGTTAATCTATTTTACAAGTTTTCAAAGACATTCACATTCTTCTTCTTGTGAATTTCCAATTTCATCACTAAGAATTTAGAAACGTCTTTCACATAATATTGATATGAGAAGTCATGGGATATGATTTTTCAATATACCTAATCATATGATATACAATTGCAGTATAGTATGTGACAAGGACTACAGGACTACTCCAGTTTTCCAAATGAATGTAATTGCTTTTCATCATTAAGAAATAGAAAAAAAAAAAAAATACAATATATTTGAACCGATTTGTTGGCAGTAAAAAAAATTAAGAAATTCGATCAAATTCAAATCTGTCTACATTATAAGGATTGCAATTATCCATTTGCCTTTTTGAAAATTTATAAATGAGGGAATTTATTAACAGTGATAGAGGAGTAAAAAAGTAATTACCATTGAAATTTGTCCATATTAAAATATTAGGAATGGAATTTTCTATCAATTTATAGATAGTCATAAAGCAAAAACTAAATTCCATGCTTCAAATAATTAAAAAAAAAGATGTCGTTATAAGTTGGATTGAAATTTAAATGATCTTGTAATGATTATTAAATTTTGTTTTTTCCTATAAGTTTTACACCTTTTACAAGAATTGGCATTGGTTTAATGAAACAACAAATCAAAAAATGATCAATATTAATGGAAATCACATTTAAAATTATGTTTTAGATTTTTTGTTAATAACACACAAACACACGCGCAACACACACACGCACACACACATACACATTCTCTCTTATACTCACACTTATACATCTCACTCTCTATTATACGAACAAATTTTATATTAATAAATAAATTAATTAATTATACACAATTTTTCAAAATTCAATGCAAAAGTCAATTGTAATGTTTATTAGTCAGTCAAAAATTTGAAAAACAAAAAAAATAATAATTATAATAAAATAAATATTATTTAATAATTAACAATAATCATACAATGTTTCACACAAGCAATATTTTACATAAATATTATATATAAAAAAAAATAATAATTAATTTAATAAAGAAAAACACAAAAAAAAAAATTAGTAAGAAAACAAAATAAAAATAACACAAAATATGTCAATGATGATGATGATGATAAGGATAATGATAACAATGATAATGATCAATAAGAAAACTTGAATAAGAAAGAAGAAAAACAAAACATTTTTAGTGATATTCTTCAGAAAAAAATAAAAAATTAAAAATAAAATAAACCAAAAAAAAAAAACAAAAATTATAAAAGAAAAAAACTGTCTTTGCTATAAATATATACTTAAAGTTATATACAATATAACTTATATATAAATGTACATCAAACGATTTCAAAGAGAATGAAAATGAAAATGAAAATCTCTTCAACGAAAAATTAACAAAAAAAAAAAAAATAAATAAAAAATAAATAAAAATATTTTACAAAGAAAATGCAAACCGAAATGAAAGAAACTTTGTTTTTAAGCCTTTTTTTTTTTCTTTTATTATTAATAATTGAACTATTAAACTAATTATTAATTACAATACTATAATGTACACTTCTTATTTATTTCTATATATATATATATATATTTTATATATATAGATATACATTTTTTTTTTTTTATAATTAGAACTAAATGAATTTTTTTGTCTTGTTACTGTCAGTGAAAAATTATACTTCAAATAAAAAATTTTAAGCAAAATATTAATGATGATGATGATGTTCTTTTTATGGATTTCATAATAAAGTTGAATATGAAGGATGATCAGGTAAATACAAAATTACATTTCATTAGCACTGCTATGCCCCAAATGTGATATTAATGTATGATTTTTTAGTGTCACGCAAGTGGATGAATAATAAATTTTATTTTGTACAGAGTTTTCGGAACAAGATACAATACATATTGTAGAATTGATCATGCGAAAAACATGGCTTTTATAAATTTAATCCAGTAACGCGTAGCGGTTGCCCTTGAGCTTGATTGATTCATTGTCATCATAAAAGTAAGATGCCCAGGAAACTGTAGTCGCTTGATTGTGAAGAGCATATCAGTAAGAATATGTTTCCAGTGCGAAGCTGAAATAAGAAAGCCGCTTTAGCAGCACTGCAAAAACGGTATAAATGAACGAAAGAAGAACGCAACTGAGTTTTAGTATGAAACTTACTGTAGAGAAAAAAAAAAATAGATGCATTTCTTATTAAAAAATTTTAAAAAAATATATAAATTGTAATTGTCACTGTCTGTCGTAGATTGGCAGATGTAATTTTTTCAGAGTGCATCCAATGTGCAATTGACTTGCACTTTTAGGAATATTGAGTTGTATTCTAGGAAAGACTTCAGTCGAGTTTCTAGACATTTGGTGCATTTGCCTTTATCGATTCTATGAAATGATTTCCTTTTACTCTCAGGGATCAATCATATTGGACTGCAGGTCTTCTGGGTGATTAAGCTCCGCGAGGCGATAGGTTTGCATATTCAAATGACTATTCTATTCTAACCCATCGTAATGGTAATTTTTAGTATAGCGGCATATAAACTAAGCAGACTCAATCAGAATCTTAATCAATTTACGCTCATGTTAAAGCTTAATTTCTGACCTAATAATCTCATAGACCAAGGGTGGCGCACTACTACTATTGGTCTTAAAGCCTCATTTTTTTCAATAACAATGATTATACAACATAACTTTAACTTTCTTGGAATAAAACTTTGTGACGGCATCTAGTAATTCTTCTTTTGAATTTGTTAATATGATTCGTTGTCATTGTGAAATGTCAAAAATATGTGCACCTCGCGAATTTTGTAACTGCCGTCATGACTTAAAAAAAAAAAAATGAAATTGTACACCACTTTGTTTTGGTAGTTTTTTATTTGTTATCGTTTCTCCCATTCAACTCACACTGAGCTCCACACTAAACAATTCTTTTTATGACATTTTCACTTATTGCTGACTTATTAAATTTTTGTTTTTTTTTGTTTTTTATATTTCACTATGTTTCTTATTTGCAAACTTATCGAATTTATTCTTATGTTTAATTTTGTCTGACTTTTGTGAAGATATCAAATGTACAATATTTCTTATATCTGCCTTATTTCCTTCATAAATTCTTCGTATTCACTTGGTTCATTGGCTTTGTTAGTTATATGCTAAATTCAAAATGTTATACTTTTTAGGCACCATGTCGGTTTGCAGGTGAATACTTTTTTCACTATGGCATAACGAAAAAGACCAATTAAAGAAATTTTTGGTAATTTTCTCAACTGTCATTGACAAAAATAAATTAATTGAGGAGGAAGGAATAGTTGGATCGGACAATGCGCGAATGCTAAGGGTTGGTGATGTGTATAGATCACAACTTTCGCCGTATCATATAAATATGTTCTAAGTGTTCGAAGTGCCCAAATTATTACGAGTATTTCCTTCTCGCTTATCGTGTTCCTTTCTTCGATTTTTGACAACGAACGGGATATGAAAATTAGGAGTCTGCCATTTTGTTCAAGTACTCCACCTAAGGCAAAGTTGTTTGCATCTATTGTAAGTTAAAATTCTTTACTGAATACTGGGAGGATAATACCTCCCATACAAATCCAGACTCAAATGCATGTTCTTATAAGAAAAACTTTGGATACTACGATACTTATAAATGTCTGACATATAATTACCAAACATGTAAATTTTACCACCAGATGCTCTACCACATTGGTGGGGAACAAATGAGTTTAATGTTAAGAATCATGTATACATAGTTGAAGTTATAGGTATTTAGATTTATGAACTTATAACAATAATCATATGATATCAAAGTTCCATAACGAGTATTACAACTTTGGCATAGATAAAAAGAAACTTATTTTTTCTTGTTTAATATGATATTCAGAGGTAAGTACTTAAGAATAAAAGAAAATGATTCAATCTTTATTTCAAATATACTATTTACTATGTGCTTATTTTCATTTCAATGTAAGATAAAGCTTCTATCTATCATAGATATGATATAGATCTATTGATTGCAGGTCACGTAAGTTTCGTTTTCACAACAAAAACAATAAATACATTGTCTCTCATAACTTTTGTGTTAATATAGTTAATTAGTTAATTCATGAATACTCGTATTATAGGATAGGATAGATAGATACAATATTATTTGATTCTTCATTTAAATTCAGACACAGAATATAATTGGCATTTTTGAGATTTTCTAAATTTAAAGTAAAGTAATTAAAGTAAAAGTTATACATACATACAGTACCCGGAATTTTTTTCTTTACTTAATACGAATTCATTAGTTCGGGTTTATGCTTTTGTCCATTGTAGGGTTCCGGACCCAAAGGGTACCAAACGAAATTTTTGGGTCCCAAATGATCTTTGAATAAATAAAAATTATGTTTTAATGTAGACAACTTATTGTTACGGAAATTATAAAATAGACAAGCGTTCTTGAAGTGTAGAGACAAAACTTATTAGATCCATCGCTTTCACATTCCCTCAATTCCCCTTGATCATCAATCCTCTTCTTCTTTTGCCCTGCACCCGTTTGAACACACAAAAACAGAGTTGCCAAGTCCATGTGTACTCAACACATACAAATCATTTTCAATCAATCACAATTCTTTATTATTTGACGCTCACTCGTTTCTCTTCTTACTTGCAGTATGACCTTCTTCCTCTGCTGTTGTTCGTTGTAAAGATCTCTCTCTCTCTCTTTGTTGATTTCTGTGCCTGCTAGATTCTTTATGTGCTGGCCATGTCTTCTGTTTCGAATATCTTTATTGCGTAGTCTAAATCACTGTCGCAAATTCGTTTACCTCCGATATCGTGTGGCCTTGCTCTCCATCTCTTAAACGTCTGCATTTGATGAAATTCTTTATAAGAAATGCCCTAAATCCACTCCAAATTCTTAGAATTTCATACAAAAGTAGCTGTTTGAATTCGAATTAGTACGCGTTTATATTTGTAATACTTAAATACTCAAAAAAAGAAGAGAAAAACATTGTGTTTTTTGGTACACGACTACCTCGCGATCCTCCCACTGCCCTTATCGACAAACCAAAATTGATCAATAGCCTCGAACACGAAACACAAACAAAACAAAGCACAAACAACGAATCGAGACACTGTCACTTTCTTGTCTCATTTTTTGTCTTGCAGTGGTTTTCAAAAAACTTAATACTTAAAAATATTATATTTAAAGTTAAAAACTAAAAAAAACTAAGGTGCACCTCTTTTCATTAGTATTCATTTGTCATTTTAAAAAAAATATTTAATATTAAAATCGGTTTAGTATAGTGTGCGCTAGATAAAAAAATGTAAAAATTTGGTAGAAAAAAACTTGTATTTCGACAACAGCGCCACCTACCGAATCCAACTAAAGCATAAACCCTATTGGTGACCCCATAAGCAAAACAAAAAAAATTTAACAAAATTGGTTCAGCCGTTTAGGAGATCTTATCACAAAATTTCGTACACTCGAATTTTATATATTGTATAAAAATGTAATCTTACAACTTGCTGGTTCGAATATTTATGGGTTATAACAAAATTCCTGTAAAAATTATTTAAGGGTCTAAAATTTAATATCATTTTAACTTAAACCAGCTAGTTCGTTCTTATTGTCAGATTGTACTTAGTTTATATTTATACTCGTATTCCCATATTACGATTGCGATTGAGTGAGTTTATTGAACACTTCTGAACAAATGAATCGATATACAATAAAATGTAATCATTTGTGGTTTTATTGTCCTGGAATAAAAAATTAGACAGTTTTATTGTTATTGTATATAAAAGTATACTTATTATTTTGCTTTTTATTTTATATATACAATATATTTTTTTATTAAATTTTTTGTGTATAAGCAGTTTACATTTGCTGTTTTTTCTCTTTTTTATTTAAAAATAATAAATAAACGATAATTTTAGTTTTTATAGTAAAATATTTATGCCAGATACTTTTACTATTGTACAACATCATCAGCATCAGCATCATCGTCATCGTCATCATCCTATTTTATTTTCTTTCTGCGGCATATGTATCTAGATACTTATTTACAGTTAAGTAAATGCCAATAAATAAATACATAAAATAGAAAATATAAACAGAATTTGGTTTGTTTTCAACGTCATGAGAGAAGATTATTTATTTATTGAATCGTTGTTTTTGTTGTTAAGTTACTTATAGTTCTTTATGCTGTTGTTATTTGGTTGGTTGGGTTGGCTTTCTTTATTTCTTTTTGCTTGTAGTGCAATAAAAATTTATTTGAATTTAAATGAACAAAATAAAAATATATATGTAAGATTTTTATAAACAATAAAAGTATTTTAAATTTAATTGTTGCTCTTTTTTTTCATTCTTTTTTATTTTATTGTATGAAAACAAATCTCTTTTCTTGTACACTTTGCACTCACTTATTACTTTAGTCCGCTATTTGTAATGCCTATCGTTCTACCGATGTCTGTTAAATGGTATAGTTCCTTCATCCGTTGTATTTAGAAATTACGTGGTCAAATGTCTGAAAAATTAAACCAAAAATGGTAAATTGGTTCTTAAGTTTTATAAATAATACCAAAATTTCTTTATTGATGATCAGCGATGATGATAAAGAAAGACTATTCAATGTCGATTCAATAGTCCCTGCATCTGTTATATTAAGAATTATTCCTTTTTTCCTTTTAAGATTTCATAATGTACAATAATTTGGTATGTGGTTAAACCACAGAAAGATCTAGGAAACATATATACAAACTAAAGTACAAAATGTGATTTAGTTCCTAAATTTTAGTTTTAGTTGAATTTCTGAACAGATTTTATTATGTATGCATTTCGTTCAAATTTCTTATTTCTTATCTCTTTATATTATTTATTAAACTGACTTTGATGAAATTACAATCTTTTTTTTTTTTGTATATTTGAGTGGATCTCTGGATGGTATAGATACACACTTAGATATTGTAGAAGATACAGGCATTTTGCTGGAGATCATGTTATAAATATTTAAAGACTATGATATTGAAATTAATGATAGAATTCTAAGAAGCACCGAGTTCATTCAGCCTTATTTAGCCTAATTAGATTGTTATAACAGCACCTTTGTTAAAAGAGTCTTCGTCAGCAAGGACTTTCTCAGTTAGTTCACTTCATTCGCAATTTATTAGACCGAAAGCCTTGAAAACAACACGTCCCTCCAAGATGTCACTATACGAAATTGTCGAGAAAGGGGAACCAAATTCACTAGCTTACAGCGTTTACTTCAAAAATAAATGCGGCAATGCATGACACTCGACTCTTTGCCAATGAAGAAAAAACTGTATATAACATGGTGGTCAAAGTGCCACGTTGGACCAATGCTAAAATAGAGATCTCGCTGAAGACACCATTGAATCCTATTAAACAAGATATCAAAAAGGGAAAATTGCGCTATGTTGCCAATTGTTTTCCTCATAAGGGTTACATCTGGAATTATGATGACTTACCACAAACCTGGAAGAATCCTGATCATATTGAACCGTCAACTGGTTGCAAAGGTGACAACGATTCCATTGATGTCATTAAAATTGGTTACCGTGTAGCTAAACGTGGTGAAGTCATACACGTTAAAGTAATTGGGACTGTTGCATTTATTGATGAAGGTGAAACAGATTGGAAGATCATTGCCGTGGATGTTAATGATCCCTTAGCGGAGAAGGTCAATGATGTCTCTGATCTTGAACAATATTTCCTTGGCTTATTACGCGCCACTGTTGAGTGGATCAAGAAGATTGTTATAAATTATTTATTATTTCTCTTGAGAAGTAGTGAACGAGTGTAGAAGTATGAGGCCTTGATTTATACGACCGATCATAATAAAGATAAAAGTAAGGATTGATAGAATACTTTATTTACATATGAGTTACATGTGGATACATACAGTTAATTAATTCTCCCTAACAAAAAAAGTTAACAAAGTTCTAACAAATTTATTGTTTATGGTAAAAGCACAAAATATAATATGAAATCATAAAGTTTTATTTAAAATCTTTCTTTATTATTATTCTTTCTACATATTTCGTCTAAATGTAATGTAATGTAAATGCATTTGTCATCTTTTTCTTAAGTTTTCATTAAAATTATTGGATTTAATGTATTACAAACTAATGTATCTTTAAATTGATTTAATTTGATTAGCAAGACATTTAGGCAATTTAAGTAAAAAGTATTAATGTTTCAGTAAAAATATTTCTCTAAAAATAATAATTTTCTATAAGCTAAGACTTCAAGTCAATCAGATTATTATTTTACTACATATTGTAGTAGTATATGATATAGTTAGTTCTCTCATAAAGATAGGCCGATGAGGCTAGGCTCTTAAAAAGGACCATAAGTGGTGTAAACATACATAGAAGTCATACTAGTATAGTTAGGGGATTCATAAATTGTGTTAAGCATCGTATTTTCGTATTTTATTAAATTATATAACAAGAATTTCGTGAAGGCCACGTTCTATTTGCTCGTAGTCAATCACCTGTTTTGTTATTATACCATTAGTGAATGTAAACAAAGAGAACAAACAATTAGAAATGCCGAGAAGTAGCGAAAAAAGAAAATTAATAGAATTAACCTCAGAAATTGCTATAAATAATTTCAGATTTCTGAGAATTTTTGACGACAATGATGGTAAGATCTGTTACTTTATGTAACATTTTTCAAAAGAAATAAGTTAATTGGAAGAAATACAATAGCGATTGCCGATATCGTATATCACTTACACACCAATCGATACCGAAATCGCGAAGCTTTATTTCGGATGTTTTAGTAAACTTGGACGAAATAAGATTTTGACAAATGGTGTTGACCATTTTTGAAGCCATTAAAGACGATAAAGTCTCTTGTGGTCCTATCTCGAGTTTGCAATTTTCCCTGATAATGCAGCTCATAATCACTCTCTATCGAGTGGGGAATACCCTAAAATATATTATACAATATACCATTGTATATCGTAGTATTTATAAATGTGGATAGATTATTGATATCTTCGCTTAATCAAAACTTTGTTGAAACTTATTAAAAGAGCAAAATCTTTCCATGGAAAATGGTATTTTGTTGGCTAATGAGCAGCAACCTCCACAATCTGAATTAGAAAGTCAAAATTTGTATTTCTATTCGAAGTTCGATAAAGGTAATAGGTGTTGTATGCTATGTATTGTATATTATGTATATTATAATGTTGCATTTAATATAATACATCTGAATTCTTATTTTACAAGTAGTTGAGTTAGCTTTATTTGAGAAGAACATTAAACTGATTTTGTGAATGCACATCAAATTGAACGGACGCTAATTTCCCATATTCCTACTAGAGAATTAATTACTTTTGAAAGGAACATCACTATGATTAGATGTACTTGACTTTATCATGACTTAATCACGGAATGCCAGCATGGTTTGATGCTACTTTTATTTTTAATTGATTTTCTAAAGCATTTAAAGAATCTTGCTAAGGGTTACGCATGCGATGCTTTCAGTTAGAATCAAACTTATGTAAATTATACGAAAGCTTATATTTTTGAGTATTTATATATTGAAGTGAAACTTCTTTAGCGGCATTAGGCAAAAAGTTATACTAAAAATTTGAGTGAAAAAATACAAATCGTCACGAATTTGGTGATTCTGTATCTCATGAACCGCATTAGGTAGAGAGTTGAAATTTTCACACAATGTGTATTTCTGTTGCCATATCCCCAACAAATATCAAAATTTTTGGAATACCCATCGGAAAAGTCTCAAAAAATAGATTATATTTCCACAACAACAACATGCAATTTGTGTGTATAAAAATGGTTATAACAACAACATGCAGCAAACAGCTTGTGTGTTGTACAAAAACAAGCGAATGTACGAAGCAAAGAGAACGAGAAACACACTGAAGCTCGTTGATAATCTAATTTATGTGAAAGAGGGGACAGACGGCAAATGTAAGCACAACAACAACAACAATTAGACATGCCAAAGAAACCAAAAGCAGACGGACAGACAGACAGACTGACAGACTTTGAGATGTTCTCTCTTTGTCTGTTTGTAAGAAGTTACATTTCTATCACGTATAAGGCTGAAAATCAATTAAATTTCTTTAGAAGATCAATTGTAATTTCAAAATTCAATATAATTTGACAAATTAACACATTCTGTTTTAGCCCAAATTGAGAAGTAAAAGATAAGCAAGCTTTGGTGATTTAGCAAGTTTGCATTAAAGTTTTTTTTTTTTTCTTTAGGTGGCTGAGGCATAAACTCAGAAATTTTGGGAGTAAACTTTATATTTGGTGGGTTGTAATTTTTTAAAAATTGTAAATGTCACCAACATTTGACAAACTTTGTATTTTTCTTATAAGTAGTTTGTAGTTCACAAAGCGAATAAAATTATAAAATAAAAAGTTAATGGGCAAGATCATGTATACTTGTATAGTATAACCTCCATATAAAACTATCATAGTGGTTCATATCATTTTATTGTAACATTTCATAAATTAGACTTTAGTGTTTACTGCAGAAATAATCAATCAAAATCATGATAATTTCCCATGATTTCATGGGTATAGACAACACCAAACTGAGTATCAAAGAATATAAGTACCTACATAATTATGAAGGGTATTTAATGTTTGCTTTGATATCACCAGAGTGTTTATGTTTTTATGTTTTGTGTTATTTGGCATCAGTACTTAGTTGATATTATAAGCAAAATCAAATTCCACTTACAAAAGTAACATATATATTTTTCTTAAGTTTTGTGGAGACAACAGAAAGCGTGCAGAGAAGGGGGTGTTATTTCTAACACAAAGTAAAGGGGCAATAACAGCAAAAATAAGCATCTAATTAAAATAAATACGTTGATATAAAGATACAAATTTTCACACAAGCAAATACAAAGAAACTTTTTGCAATGAAAATGTCTTAAAAATAAATACGAAAAATAAATGAAGAAAAACAAACAGAAAAAGATAAACAAAATTAATTCATTTTTGAAAGGAAATTGCAAGAAAGTTTTAGCAAAATATCAAATAAATTTTTGGTGCTTGTGGTAAGGAAATAATAACAAAAACAAGAAACAAGAAAGGCATATTAAAAGAAATAAAAGAAAAGCAACAAATAACTGAGAAAATAAATTCAATAGGAAAAATACAAACAACGACAATACAAAAACATAATAAATTAGAAATAATTTCAATGGCACTGAAATAGTAAACAGAGTCAAGAGCCATCAAACTAAAAGTAAAACAAAGTAACTGATAGAAATGAAAAACTAGCAAGAATATTAATTTTAGTATCACTAACAAAGTTTATAAAAAATACTTTCAGAACCATCTAAGGAAACAAGTAAATGGCAGCAATTAATCATTTTATTAATACTGATTATTCTATTAAAAGTGAATGACATCTTTATCACATCTTTATTACAAGTATATTGAACCCAAGAAATGCCAATGTTTTTCTTATAAGTAAGTTTTACACGTACCAAAGAAAATAGGTCAAATGGCCAAATTCAAATCAATTTTTATCAATTCAATTTACGTCAAAGCGAACACTCGATCAATTTCACATACTTGCTGTATACAAGGGAATGGTATGTCTATGGAATCTATTCAAAATTGTTTGAGAATTGTAAAAATCCTTTTGTGGTACAGTTTTGTATACATTTCTGTTATTTTTTGATTATGACACCTGTACAATTGTAGTGGAGACTGCAACAACCATCCTCTTTTCGCAGGTCACAAAAGTAATAGTTGCAGCAGTCCGGTCTATTCTTGCTCCACGTCTTATATATACTTTTAAGAAAACTGAACACATCAGTGAGAGGTGTTTTCAGGATTCCGCACCCAAAGGATACCAAACAAAAACCTATTATTCTGACTACTTGGTGAACATATTTGAAATCTTATCTGAAATTTAATTATATAAACGAATGAACATGCACAAGGGTATTGGGAAAAAATTAATTTTAAAAAATATACACAACAAGTTCAGAATATTTATATTACATAATTATAAATGAAGTCAATACTTTCAATATTCATTTTAAATATTTCCTTATAGAATTGTTTTATATTTTTTAGAGCGTAGCTCTTTTATGTCCATTACGGCATGAGTGAAATTTGAAAAAATGATGCTAAAAATAGAATCGTCAAATTTTTTTGCTATTGGTTAGAGTGTAGGGCTGACAAACCAAAGGCATGTGATTCGAATCCTGCACTGGGAATTTTTTTTTTTATTTTTATATTGAAAATGATTGCTTTTAATTTGTTTTGTGTAAATTTGCTGCTGTTTTTTAGCCTTTCAAACAACAAATATAAATGATTAAGTTTTGTTTTTTTGATGATAATTTTCAACAAACTTAAAGTAAAGCATCATTTAAAATTGATAGCATATAAGTCTTTACGAAATTCGTAAACTCACACATACACCTTAACTTTTGTTTACTTGAACTATTTCATTCTGCTTTCTAAATATTTATAATTATTATATTGGTGCTATTTAGGCAAAGACAATTAAAATCTCTGCTTGGTGTAGTGGTTAGAAAGTAGGATTGGCAAACCGAGGGCGTGCTGTTCGAATGCTGCACTGGGAATATTTTTGTTTTTTTCAATTTTATTTTTACTTAATTCTGTCTTAATAGAACTCTCATTCTTCCATTAATGCAAAATAAGTAAATAAATAAAAATAATAATACATAATAATATTAAAAATGAATCAATAAAAGGAAATTAAAACATAAATTTTTCAATAAATAAAAATAAAAATAATAATTAAAAATTAATTAATCAATTCGTCTAACCGAGATGATCAAATATTTATACTTTATTTGGTGCCTTTTGTCTCCTTCTGCCTGTTACAAACTTAATGACAAGTGAGTGTGCACTTTGCAATAAGATTTCGTTAGGAATTAGATAGACTAGATGTATAGATAAATGCATATATTATACTTCCTAGTACCACGGTACACTCTACATACAGCTGAAGTCACAGGTTTTGTATAGTTTTCCCGATCTAAGCTATAAGTTATGAGACATACAACATCTCTAGATTAAATATTAGATTACAGGAAGGGTTTTAATATCCCGATTGTTGCCTGTAGCCAGAACTTTGCTTGTTACAACAGATCAGCGAAAGCCACCCATCTATATACATACATGTAGATACCATATATTTCAGCTGAGGTTATCGAACGATGTTCTACCTCAGTCAATCCCATCTTTGTACAATATTTCTTAAGAACAATGTAACTTAAACTGAGATTTTTAATTTATGTCATTTTATAAACCTTTATATTTTATATCAGTTGGGAAATGCACACGTGTTGGAAGAAGTAAGTTTGCAACATCTGATTTATAAAGTGACTATGTACAAGTATTGTAATATAATCTTTTTAGTTCAGATGTTGAATACAAAATGTTGTTGAGATTGATTCCGGAACGCTACTGCTTTCCAATTTAACATTGATAAAAAGATTATGGATGATTTCTATTGTTAGAAATTAGATTTAAGATTGAAATAGATTAAACTTGTTAAACTTCTATTCACATTTTTTATAATTGTTTATACAAACATGTTTGTCAATCCAATATTTCTTTATTATTACATCAGGATCCCTGCCTTTTGTACTTAGGTGTACATAAGAAAATATAGAACAGTGACCAATTTTCACTAACAAAAGGAAATGAGGAAAATTCACAAAAAAAAACCCTTGACATTTATATTTACTATTTTTATTATAACTTTAGTCTAAACTTATTGCTAAATTATTTTTTTAATATGAGAGTAGGTAGATTATATACATACGTTATCATATACTCGATCCAATCTGTCTATCTAAAATTGAACCCAGATATTTAACCTGAATTTCCCATCTCACTTCTAGTCTCACTTCCTTCCTTTGGCTGGAAGGTAAATAAATGTTTTTTTCCGCTTCCTAGAGAAAAATATAGCATGAGTTTTGTCACAGTTAACTTGAATTTTCCATCTTGTTAGGTAAGCAATGAAAGGGGAAAAACTTCTTGAAGCGAGTCGAAAATGCACCACAAGATAGAGTTCCAGATCAGATGATTATGGTATCATCTGCGAAAATTAATATTGTACAACCACTTAAGGATTGATGATCTGATGTGAATAACAGGGCTTAATATTTTGAATTTATTTCTGAAAAAAAGAAATGCATTTGACGATTAAAGCTGAAATATATTGCAAATATTTGATAATTTTTATTTCTATGTTTACAGGTGTGGCCATGTCACATATGTTAATACAACACTATGATGTGATTTGTTTGGCATTAGTTGGATCTATTGACACTATTGATTGAACCATATTCTATGAAACTTAATCGTTAGTATTGTTTCTTATCTTGCTAGCTAAAGCTGGATACTTACAGAACAGGTGCTAGACTGTCTCCGGCTATTCAACGTCTCTGTAGATACAATAAAAGAAGAAAATGATTCTTTATTAGGCAATTTTCAGTGAAGGTTCCTTGCAGAGTAATTTACCATACATTGTTAAATGAATCAATTCAATGTCTTATTATCAAATTTACCAATTCTTGCAGTAATTTAAAGATTCTTAATGAAACAGAAAACATGAATAATCTACTAATAGTAAGACTTCTTTATCTACTTATTGTTAATAGATAATAGATATAAATTTTGAAAACAGATTGAATTGTTCTGAACTAACGATTTGGTTGGTTTTAAAGTTTGTGAAAAACAGACTCATTCTTATCAAAATATGTAAATCATTTCATTAAATAATATTATGACAAACACATTTAAGTGGAAATTCATTTCATTCATCATAAATAAATGAAGTGTACAAATAGTGTAGATTATGCATTTTATATTTGACAGACTGTGACTATTCAGCTTCATTTCATTTGAATTCATTTGCTTATCAAATTTTTTGCTAATTAAGAAAATCGTTTTCATTTTAATAGTCTAAAGCTGCTTTTGTTTTATTGTTTAACCATATAATATTGTACATATATATATTTTGAGGTATATGATTGGTAATCGAATTCTCATCGACTAAGTATTTATTGTATCTCAATAGCGCATAAAAACAGTCTGTGTGATATAACCGCAAGCTGTCTTGATATTTTGTTGGGGTTTTTGTTTCTGTATAGATTCTGGTTTGTTTTTCAGCAACAAAAAAAAAAAAATTAAATTAAATTAAGAAAAAGAAAAAGAAAACCCAGAAAATTTTAACACAATAAATGTAAAAAGTATATGTACTATATCGTCATCATTATTCTATTCATCATCAGCAGCAGAGGCAAGAGCATCATTAACATCATGAGCATTGTAAGTACTACAACTCATCGATGGATGGATGAATGAATGGATGGATGGTTGGATGGATGGGTAGATATTATGATGATAATGATGATGATGATACGAGTACACAAGGGTAATGCGGTTCGGTTGGTCGGAATGAACAAGTTGTCGGCTATACAGAACGCTATTTGCCAGTTCCGTATGTATCCGTATCTACTTCTGTCTACTGTCTACTAGCAGTCAACAGCTTGCTAGCTGGCCTAGAGATTCTATGCATGCTTGTATATATGAATCTTTAACTGTGTCTGTATTTATGTATGCATCATGCTTGTATAATATAGCACTATGACTGTGTATATGTATTTGTTGCCTTGTAGCTACTTCTTTTGTTGTATTTTATCGATGCGTCGACACTTGGCACTCGTTGTTCGCGCACATCGTACGTTCGATCGCGATACTTCCAATAATTATTTATCATTTATCTATCAAATAGATGTTCTGTTTTTTTTTTTTTTATAAATTTTAAATAATTTAATATCATACTTTTTTTTTCTCGTTACAATTTGATTGGATTAAAGTAATTAATTCTTTGTTTTTTTTTTTGTTTTTTGATTTGCAAATTTATTTTTATTGAGCATAAAAAGAGTAACGAATAAAAAAAATTTGTGCATATTTTCAAATGAATTTTTATTTGTACAAAAAACAAGGAAATGTGCTTTTAAATATATTTGATTTTAGTGAGTTCGCGTATGTGTGTGTGTGTGTATTTTGTGTGTGTTTATATTAAAATTGCATTAATTTATAATGTGAACAAATAAATAAAAAAGAGATAAAATTGTGCTTAAAGTAAGATTGCGCATATAAATTAGTTAATTATTTTAGATTTATGCATACAAACACAACCAACCAACCAACCAACAATCACAATAATAACAACAACAACAACAACGGAAATATCGACCAAATCGACAGATCCTTCGATTGCAATTAACATGGAACAACAATAAAAAAAAGAGGACCTATCACATTTACAGGTATTTGATTAGATATATTTATTTGTTGTTTACTTTTTGTATCAAATATTGTACTTATGTAGATGACTTATCACATTAAATGTAAAATCTTGGAAATCCTTTAAAAATATATAGAATAGTGCCCATTTATTATTTATATTGTTAGTGAGTTGTCTCTTAGTTTTCCAGTTATCAAGTTGTAACTTTTATACAGAGAAATAGATCAAATAATGGTTGAACACCTATAAAATAAACTATGCAAAAATTGTATATTATTCTGACATCCAATTATTTTACTATTTGTGATTTCCTTAGTTATAAAGTTTTTTAATTTTGTTAAGGGAAATTTTACCATATATCGCTAAGTGACATAGACCCACAGCCTAGGGTAGATTAATAAAATTTATATGAGGAAAATGTTCTCAATTTCTTGAATAAACTTTATCGAATAATATAAAATCTAAGTATAAAATTATATAATAAGTAGAATGAATCAATATATCATTTGATTTTCTTACAAATGATAAACAAAAAACAAAAAAGAAAGGGTTACAAATCCATTCATAAGTGCATTTATTGTATTTTTTTTTATTTTTTTTTTTTTGCTTTCCTTATTGAATCACTTTGTATACAACACAAAGCCTAATAATAATTGAGAAATCTTATGAAGTTTTAAAAGTTTCATAGTGGTGAACTAAAGATAATTTCCAGTGTTGCGTGGTCCTCCCAGGTTTATGGAGCAGGAAAGTCATTCCGACGAAGGAGCGTGCGACAACTCATATAAGATACTGATCGAGCTAGTGGATTAGGATGTTCCGAGAGCTTAACAAGATATTTTTGTTTCATTTGGTCCAATTCGGTTTTAATTAGTGGGACGTTAAGGTCTCTGTGGATATTCGCGTTCGAAATGTACCAGGGAGCACCTGTTAAGAAATGAAGTATTTTTGATTGGGCTCTATGGATGACTTCAACGTTACTTGGGCTTGCGTTCCCCCAAAGTTGGGAACCGTATGTCCAGCTAGGCTTTATTAAGCTGTTATATAGTAGCACCTTTAGATCAAGGCTTAGCCCAGATCTTTGGGTTTAAGAGCCAGTGGAAGGACTGTGCTTTTAATTTCTTTCTTCCGCCAGGTGAGTCGTCTGTCCAAATGTACTCCTAGGTAGGTGACTTCAGTAGAGTGTGGTACGGTGGTGTTGTTAAAAATGATGGACGGGCAGTCTCTCTTGTTAAAGGTGAATGTTACGTGCTTACATTTATCCGGATTTACATTTATACGCCAATTATCTAGCCAGTTCGATACCAGTTGTAAGTGATCACTTAGCTCTTTCGTTGTTTTTTTGGTGCAGCGTGACTGACTGATGATTGCAGTGTCATCCATGATTTGTAAGTATGTCAGCAGTGAAAATGATATATAAGAGCGGACCGAGAACACTGCCTTGTGGGACGCCAGCATTAATGTGTTACTCGTTAGAGGTGAAATTTTTGCATCTTCCTCACGAATATGAGGAAAATGTTCTCATTTTCTTGAATAAACTTTATCGAATAATATAAAATCTAAGTATAAAATTATATAATAAGAAGAAAGAATCAATGATATCATTTTATTGTCTTACAAATGATAAACAAAAAACAAACAAGAAAGGTTTACAAAACCATACAGAAGTTCATTTATATCTCTAAATATTAAAATAACCCACTAGGATTATTTCATACAAATGGATTTTTGAAATTTGGTACATTGAACTTTTTCTTTTTTTTTTTCTTTTCTTTTTTTTTTTTTGATTTTCTTTTTCGTCCTTTTTTTTATCTTTTAATTTCATTAATTAAATTAAGTAAATGAAATTTTTATATAATTGTTCATTTTATTATAATCACATTTTGGTTTGATAATTGGCAATGACATTTTAGCAAATTTCATTAATAAAACATTTGTGGCATCATACAAAAAAAAAAAAAAAAAAAAAATTCCACAAACCAAATGAATAAACAAAATGAAAGAATTTTTATACAAAATACAATAATAACAAGGTTAATAGGAAAAAAAATCTATCTTTAGTCTTATCAATCCTTACATATAAAATAAAATCATAAGCAGGTGTGATAATTTTTTATATGTATACAATATATATAATATATTTCTTTAAAATTCTTTAAAGAACCAGTTACTTTTCAATAGAAGTATACTTCATCATCAAAAGAAAACATAAAAAGGTTTTACAAATTCTGAAAAATAAAAATGTATTTGTTAAATTTATAAAAGACACCAAATTTTGAGTGGTTAGAATAATAGGTGTGCCCAATAAACTTAGCAATAAACATGGAAATTACATTAGTTATTGTACAATAGAAAGCATTTAATACCCTGAATATCCGCCATTATTCTTTGTGATTTTTTCGATTCTTCTGGGCATAGACGATATCAACTTCCAACAAGTTTCTACATAAATATTGTACCAAATATTATTATATTTCCCATAACTGCGTTTTATTTTAGCAAACCGGCTTTAAAATTTTACGTTTAAGTTGACTCCAGATGTTTTTATACGATATATGATTGAGGTCTGGGGATTGACTTCGCCACTCAAGGACGTTCACATAATGCTCTTGAAGCCATGCTTTCACTAATTGCGATGAATGCTTTGGGTCCTTTTCTTGCTAAAATGTTCACAAAAGAGGTATGTTGTCCTCGGCATATGGTAGCATTACTGTGTCTAATAAATCTTTGTACTTGAATCTATCCATTATTCCATCAATTCAATTTATCGGACCTATGCCTTGCCTCGAAAAACAGCCCCACATCATTATGCTGCCACCTCCAAGCCTCATTGACTTTTTTGTATACCAAGGGTGCAATTTCAAGTCTTTCGGTCGACGGTCCGCTGTCGCACTTCAGATTTTTATACCTATATACGTTCACTTTGACTTGCTCTGTTCCACATTTTTTCCCTATTAAGATTTTTCTAGTTTTCTATTACTAATCCAATAGTATTTATAGAGTTTCTCTTGAGCATCATCAATTGCGATCTAACGTTTACATTACTTTACCAAACCAGAATACCTGCCGGTCTATTATTGTACTTTCCTAGAAATAAAATTGTAATATATATACATATATAAAAAAAGTATTAAATTCATTGGTTGTTTATTCATTTCAACGTATGTTCTTATAGAAAGGAACTTCATTTTCACAAAAAAAAAAACAGTTTATACCTCATACAAATACTTATATGTGCATGACATCCATGTTATTTTTTCGGGAGAATGATGAAATGAAGAACTAAAAAATATTTTAGTAATTTGTAGGTTGCCCTTTATTTAAAACAACTTGGCTAAGTCTCGCAGCGCACAATGTATCATCAGATTATCCTGCTGGAAAGTGCAGTTATCGCCATTAAGTTGAGTGGCAAAATCTATGGGTTTATCGTTTAATAAGTTGACGTATATTTCAGCACTCATTTTTGTTGAAAATTAGGTTTTCGTGCAAAATCTTAGAAACATTATTTTAGCAAAAACCTCTGATTCCCTCAGTAAACAAGGTCAACGATTCGCATACAATTATTGGCAATAAATTGTCGTTAATTTTCAATATCGCCAAGGTGAATAATTGTTTCCTTTCGTCCTCACTAAACTTTTTTTTTAACACGAACCTAGAAGACTCGACACATTGAGTTTTCGTTTGTCTTTCAGAGTCTAATATTTTTGTTGAGTGTGTTTGTGTTTCATATTATTTTCCATTATTTCTTTTTTTGTTTTTGTTCTGTATCCATTTTTCCCACTTTTTTTAATGGAATTCTAACGAACAACTTGCTGTATTTGAAGTAGACGTGTAATGTATTGAGTCACTCTCTAAAATTGTCGAATGAATTGCTTCTTCCACATTAGAAATATCAACACATTCGTGAACAGATTGCACAGCTGTAGTAGTGATGACACATACATACTGTGTTACAGTCATATTTATTCATTGAAGTCATGGCTGGACTAATCATCTTTCTGCGAACCTGTGGAGTATCAACAGTTTCACGAAAACAATGATGACATATGTACATACAGGTACTAGAAGATGATGTGGACGATAAGGAGCTGCTAAGGTTGCAGTGTACCATTTTAAAACAAACTACAAAATATTAAAGTTTTATTATTATGATGATCGTGCGAATTATTTCGAAACATTTTGAGTTATTGAATGCTATAGAAACTTAGTGTCGACAAAACTATTTTCAATATGTTAACGATTTTTTTTTTTATTATTATGTAAATGATTGACTTCAAACAACAACAACAGTCAATCTATTCTTCAAAAACCACGTCATACGAAGAAATACTTCAGTCGACTATTATATTTTTTTCATCAAAAACGTCACTTGTTGTTCTATAGTGGCACAGTCACAACAGGAAATAGGCGAGATTAAATTTCTTTTTACCTGTTTTTTTTTTTTGTTTTGTTTTTAGCATTAATATTATATAAGGTTTGATTTAATTATGTTAAAGAAATAAATATTTTATACAATTTTTTAATTTATTGATTACAATACATGTGAAATTACAATTGAAATTAAATGTTTTTGTTTATTTTGTTTTGATGTGTGTTTTTAGTCTTCTTAGGTATCAGCATAATTTTTCCCGGTTTTTTTTTTTTTTTTTTTTTTTTGTGAATATTGATACTAATATTTAGAATAATCGTAAACACAAAAAGCCATAAAAAGATAAGCCAACAAACTCTGGCACATCAAAAAAAAAAAAACCACCAATGAAATATGTTTTGTATATTCCTTACATAGTCCACCTGCCCTGCTTTTTCTTTTCTTCATCTAATAACTTGCGTTCGATTTTCTCCACTTCAATCTTCAAGGCCAAGCAAGCCGTCAAAAACAAACCGCATGTACATAGCATATTGGGTGCATACTCCATTGTCTCTACATTGAGATGTTTCTGTTCGCGAAAGAAGCGAACAATATGCAAGTCTTTTTCAGTAATTGCATCTTCTTCGACCATTGGTCTGCGGATCGCGTCTTTTGATTTATTAATATTAACTTCATAGCTTTCCATTTTTTCGTATAGATTTTTACTTCTATTTTTAGATTAAATTCCTCTCTAAAACAATTGACAAGAGATACAAAGACAATTAGAAGGAATTTCAACATCTTTAGAAGTAAAAGTAATTTTTATAAAAAGGAAAAGTTCTTTCTCCTTTGGATTTTCTATCAAACTTGTTAATGAAGAAAAATGTTTCATAAGATTTAAATATTAAATATTGGATGCCACTGGCCTTAAGTACAAAAATTTTCATTTGATGTCATTAAATGTACAATATTGTATTAATTATCACACTCTAATAGTTGTAGGACCTTAAATAAAGGTTTAATCTTGTTTCGTCTTATAGAGAAAAGTTATCTAATGTAACCTATGTGTTTGGCTTTTAGAAGGTACTTAACTTAAAGTATGTAGAAATATTAGGAATGTTCCAATATTTCGTTTAAACTTATGTAAATCTGTTAAGGAAAGAAAGGTATAGCGAATTGTACTTTAAGATTATAGTCAAAGCAGTAAAACTAGTATTCATTTCAACTTGAGGATTGTTGGTTCAATGCTTTTCGATGTTTACAACGCTCCACTGTTGCTAAGTGTGAGAATTTGTTGTTCTGGTCTTCGGTTTTTGCTCCTTTATCACACTTGGTCGGTGGAGCATTTTAAATAATTCTGTTTTTAGAGTTCCGGCCCAAAGGGTACCAAAAGAAACCCTGCTGCAGAGACTTCGTTGTTAGTCCGTCCGTCCTCGGGTCATATCTCATAAACCGCAACAGCTAGAGTGTATAAAATTTTCACAGAATGTGTAGTTCTATCCGGGCATCAGCAACAAATACTAAAACTAAAATATTTTCAAAAATACATCCCCATACAAGAAACATTTTTATTTGTATGGCAGCTATACGATCCAATAATCCTACGAACTTGGAATTTGGACAGTTAGTGGCTTTACATTAGAAACTTATATTGTAAGAAATTTCAGTTTGATTTTAACTCTAGGGAGGGTACCCCCCATACAAACCCACCATTAAAATTCAGTTTCTTATTACTTTTTTTTTGTTCTATCGAACTGAAATTGGGACACTAAAAGTTTCTGATATAGACGCGGTGCATTTGTTGGAATCAGTCAAATCGGACTACTAGGGTGGGTACCTCCCACGCAAACCCCAATTTGGTGCGGAACCCTCCGTGTACGTGTCTGACTCGCACTTGGCTCATTTTTAGAAATTGACTTCGGCTTTTTCTTTAGTCTCGATCGATCGAATTGGGTAAAACAGATATAGCACATTCATGTTTTCATAATTTTCCCAACATTTTCAGTTGCGTGAAGTGCCCCCAACATGATCATGCATTTAGCATCAGCCATTTTGTATACGTGTGATCATCATGCTGCATGGAAGCATGATAATTGCATGATGCTTCTCTGCGTATTATTGCAATGTAATTACTGCAAGCTGTATTCCAGGCATCTTCATCTTTTATCATGAAATTAATGAAGCCATTCGGTGTAATATTTTCAATTTCCTCTGAAGTTATTAATCATCCTAGGTGCATGAGAAGATAGCGCGCATATCCCAGCTAGTTTATGCAGAACAATGTGGACTATCTGCGACTTGAAGTTATGCAGGTATATACGAGTATCCTGTTAAGATCTACGTAAAATGAGCTTTGTTATCGTTGCAGCCATGAGTCAACTTATATATCTTCCTGACCATTTGTAGAAGATTCTACCCGTCTCAGAACATAGGTATATTGGTGTTTATATGCACTGGTCTGGAATGCACAATGTACCCTGATTGAATTGTGCCGATACAAAAAAATGGCTCCTTTCATATATCATATGTCTTTAGTTGCACAGGACCACATTACTTTAGCACATCGCATGTACAATATTTGCTAACTGAAGGTGTCAGCATTGATATGTGTGCGTACATTTGATATTGCTATATAAACGCTTACAATAAAATAAATAAGCATTTCTTATATGACAGTCCTTTATTATATTGTATTTAATTACTCCAATGATTTAATAATAACAATACTAATACAATAGATTGTTAAAGTTGAAATTTTCTATAAACCAAAACGCATATTTGTTTATGTGTAGCTTTAGTGACTGTGAAAAAAAAAAACAACCATTTCCAGTTCAATACTCTTTTAATTAATTAACAGAAAACATTTAAACAATTATTTATTTAATTCAAAACAAGTAAACAGTATAAAATGATTTTGAGGGATAACATTCTGATGATTTTCAAGGTATCTAAACGTATGGGTTTGGTATTGTAGTATAATCTTTGAATAGCACTATGTTGTGTAAATCTTCTGCCCGGTTCATTTTATTGGATATTGGTGACTGTAGAATATGACGTGGTGGACAGTCGCAATGATTTCCACTGCAGGCGCAACAGTCGCTGGAAAATTTTCTATAGAGACGGTAAAGATGTAACCACTCACTTAGATGGAGGATAATGAAGAAAGTAAAAGCGGCCAATATGAAGCTTAGGACAATTAGGATACCATAGCGTATCATAAAATATGACCATTGAACTTGGCCCGAGCTATTATGACTCTCATAAAGATCCGCAAGCTGGTGGCATATAATGCATATACCCCGCAATACTGGTTCCCAGAAGTTTACTAGTATAATTTCGCTGCCATAAATTATCACCAGCATCTCAATAATAAATAGCGTAGAGCGTTTCCAAAGTTCTAAGGTCTTTGAATAGTATGGCCGACAGGTTGACATGTAACCCATTACGGAAACTAAGAAAACCACTGATGCAATATTTGCTTGCGTTATAAAGGTACAGCCATCGTCTTCGAGTTTGTGAGACGTCGCAAATAGTTGATGCCATAGCGACGGCACTTGCAGTGGAGACCTCAAATTAATGTGGACAAATAAGCCGATCGCTGATATCAAAAGTGATTCGAATAGACGTCCAAAACATAATGACCCCATATTAACAAAATACATTTCCAAATTAGATGCGATTTATGCGATTTTTTTTTATTGGATATACAAATTTGTTTGAGAAAAAATTTTTAAGAGCAACAATTGTACTATTTGTGAACTGAAAAGTTGAATATTTAGTACAAAAAAATCAATGGCCTACTAGAATTTTGTGTGTTTAGTTAAATAAGATATCCCAACTTTAGTTTATATTAATTTAAAGACAACTTATTTTTTTTTGATTCACTGGGCTATTGAAAAAACTAAAAAGAACGTTATTTTCTTGCAGTGAATATTTCATTGTAGTATTGAAGCTTTATTCGCAACAAAATGGGTTGCTTGTATGGGAGGACAACATCATTAATACGTTCTAAGGTCTTCGAAGCTTTTTGGACCGCAAACATGTAATAACTAAATTCTTAAATGGTAAAGTTCAGTTTCTTTAGGGGATACCACATACATGTGGGAAATAATTTTATCTCCTCTACGCGATCGTTTATAGGGTTCCGGTTCCAAAGGATACCAAAGGGAACCCTATTGCAGAGACTTCGTTATCCGTCCGTCCGTCTGTCCTCGGGTCATATCTCATGAACCGTAATAGGTAGAGAGTTGAAATTTTCACAGAATGTGTAGTTCTATCCGGGCATCAGCAACAAATGAAACAGCTATACGATCCCATAATCCCAAGATCTTGAAATTTGAACGATTAGTGGCTATACATCAGAAACCTATATTCTCGAAATTTCAGTTTGACCGGATGACTAGGGAGGGTACCTCCCATACAAACCCACCATTAAAATTCAGGTTCTTATTTGAAAAACTTTTTTGTTTTTTGTTCTATCGAACTGAAATTTAGACACTATAAGTTTCTGATATAGACGCGGTACATTTGTTGGAATCAGTCAAATCGAACAACTAGGGTGGGTACCTCCCATACAAACCCAATACGGAGCCTTCCGTGTACGAGTCTGACTCTTTTTTCCCCTATCATGCCAAACATAATGAACTGATAATTCAGTATATAGATATTTATGTGCATCTGTATCTATTCTGTTTAGTTCAAAAATACTAACAACTTAGTATTTCTAACTGCATTTTGTTCTTGCCCTGGTTGTTGAAATCAATCAAATTTATACCTACAATAACTAAAATGTTGAATTCTTTAAATGCATTTTACCGACAATAAGTTAAAATAAGGGAGAATTGAACCAAATCGCATTTATAAAAAAGAAAGAGATTTCAAAATCATCGAAAGAGTTTTCTGTTTACCGAGAATTGTAACTACATTGATATAGGGTTGATAGAGAGATATTGATACGAGTATATGCACTTAGAAGCATTCCTAATTTAATGTTCTAAGAATTCGAATTTTCTCTCTATATGAGTTCTATGGGACATAGAATTTCATAAATGACCTTGGACAAAAAACCTGTCCTAGCAGACTTATATCAACAGACTTATATCAATATAAGAATAAAAGAAAAACTTTCCCTGCCTTAGAACTTTCTACTAGTGAAATCTATTTAGGCTTGTGAAATCTGTATTGCAATATTTAGATTCCAATGAAATTTTTTGTCTTAAAATAGTTAATAATCTGTTGTTCGTTAAGAATATGAGAATTCAACAAACAATAAATATCAATCAATCTTTAAAAATATAAACTTTTAAAGTACTGATTTTTGGAATTCGTTTGTGTGCAGATAATTAAAATAAACCTAAGTATAACAAAATGTCACTAACTAAAACTAAAACTACTTGACGGCTTTGTTGCCTTTCCTTTTTTTTTGGTTTTTGTCAATTTTTGCTTTTCATTTGTTTTTTTTTTTTGTTTTTTGTTTTCGTTATTCTGTGTCCTTATCGCTTTCTTTCTATTTGCTTATTTATAGCTTCAGTTTATTAAATATACCTGTCAGCTTTGTTTGCGATTAAAAATGTGAACGTGGACAATGGCGACAACGACGACAAATCTCAATTTAGGCAAACGATTTGCAGACATTTCAATAACTGGACCAAACAAATAAACAGCAACAATAATATTGGAAGTAGTAGGGAATAATAGAAGGAGTAGGAAGGAGTAGGACAAATGGTCGCCTGACTCTGTGTATATTTTGGAAACTGAATTGACTGGCCTTGATGATGAGTAATTTCAGTTTCCCACATGTACTCGTACTATTCTCGTGCACATAAAACATTGACAAACATAGACGCATTTATACGCGCTTACATAAAATTAATGATTTTGCTTAGAATGAGAAATGAAACTTTTGGCCAATACCGCTCATTTATTTATTCACATTCATTCATTCATAAGATTTGTTAACGCACGTGCTACTAACTAACGACCGAACCAAATTTCTACACATGTCATTCAGATACTTTTAGTGTACAAATATATCCTGCTGCTGCCTGATGATTTTCTGGGGTAAAAATCTAACATAACAACATAACACAAAATGTCGCCAAATATTATGCGAAACTATTAAAAGGATTTCGGTTCCTTGGAAGTGAAACTTCGCGCATTTGTCGAAGTCAAACTCAACTCAGACTAAAATCAATTTCTATCTTAAATCACAGACACGAAAAATTGTGGCTCCACATTCATATCTACATACAAGTATCTTAACGTCATGAAAGAATTTCGGTCAAATAGTTTCAAAAAAAAACTTTAAAACTAAAAAAAAAACAAAAAAAAAAAAATATATAGAAAAATATATCAGCTGATAGATAAATCTAGTGGGTGTTTTATTTTGATGTAAAGACTATACTCACTAGTATCTAATAGGCTTATGGTAAGATCATTGCGAATTGCCTCAAGTCGTCCTCTATATGCCTAGATATATATTCCTGGTAGCCGAGACTTGAAACTATGAAAGCGCAGTCATCATCATAATCAAGATTTGGACAATCTAATAATTTTAAGAAGAGGCCTATGAACCTGAGTTTATGTTTGAATTCACACGAAAATAATGTTAACTCTTAAAACAGTGGCAATTTTAATTTAGAATTTGTAGACTGGGGGGTCGTGGGCTCAGAGGTTAGTGTGCTGGGCTGACTTGCCAAGAGTCGCTGGTTCGATTCCCGCTCAAGGCAAGTCTTTACTAATTTTTTACTAATTTCCTCCTTTCCTTCTTAACTTTCCCCTGAGCTGAAGGCCTATGTCGCTATTGCTCATATTAAAATACTAGGTTATAATTGACAATTATAATCTTACTTCTAATAAATAAATAATTTAGCATTTGTGATGTTGATACAATTATGTGTACTTGGTTTTCAAATTTAATAGAAATCACATAGTAGAAACACGTATCGAGGGGAAGAAATGAAATGAAATTGAAAAAAATAAATAAGAAAATTCAGTTGAGTCATTACACTTACTTGCCGTTGGCTTTCAAAGTTAAATCAGTGGTAGTGTGCTACCACTACCACTACCACTACCTCTACCTATCTTCCTCATGGTCTTCTTCTTTCCTATTAGTTGTTTGCCTAGTCTGACTAGTATCTTGTTGCTGTGCTGCTGCTGCTGCTGCTGCTAAGTATTGTTGTTGTTATTAATTTTATATTCTATAATATGAGCATTGCGAGTAAGAACCGAAAACCAGACCCAGATCTACTCAACGTCAGCATTTCGATATGTACACATGAGTATTTACATATGTAAGTATATAATATATATGATACATACACTGTTGTGCCCTGTTTGTGGTTGACTTACTCATCCTCTCATTTAACATTAGTGTCGACGTCGTCGTTGTCGTCATATTGTGTTTGGCAAATCGTCTGCGATAAAACCGAAACTAATGTCTTTCTACATATAAACAAAATGTCAAAGGAAAGGAAAGGAAAGGTTATATAAAGGCATATAGGATAACATAAAAATGCTAAAACAGCGCATTGCCTGGCGACTGAAAGACTAGCAATGGCATAAAGGCGACTGACTGGGACTGGAAGAGCCTAAAGCTGACTGGTCTATTCTCTTCTGGGCTTCTACAAACAGAAACAAGAAGAGACTGAGGTTGAGAATGAGATAACCCATATTCGCGTACAGGAGCCAAGCAAACATATTACATACTACATATTATAGAAATACAATGGGGAGTTTGTTGTCCTTATCTTAGCTTGGCTTAGATAAGTTTAGTTTAACTTAGCCCTGATGGCTTTTCTCATAATAACCTTGCACAGTGGGCCACTGGTCAATCATTTTAAAATGATGTAAAAAAAAATTTCGCCCAAATCTTCACAATATTCTATCAATAATTGAATTCAAGATGGAAAGATACTAAAAAATGTGCCGGATGTTAATTCCTATCCACCCATTGTGGCAGCTCATCATCATCATGGTCGGGACCGCGACTTGACTTTCATTCACTGACTGACTCTGAAGGTCAATAAGAACATATTCAGAACAATAAAAATGCTACGATCATGATGTCAATGGTGTTGTTGCTCCTCCTATTAATGATGATTATATTGTAATAATGATGATGATTATGATGGCTGCTGTTGCCGCTAAGCCGGCAACTGTGACTTCACGAGTTTCTTTATCTTCTTACTAAATAAATATAAGAGTATGAAGGACGTTAGCAGGAGCTACAACCATGTTGGCGACGATGATGATGATGATGATGATGATGATGCTATAATGTTATGCGCGTTATCCTTGATTGCCTGTTTCGATATGATTTGACAGAAATAAAACACAAACAAGAACACCAGCTTTCCTTAACTTGATGCTTTTCCATGTATCTTCTTTCCTTTTCATGAAATTTTATCATATTTTTTTTTTTTTTTTTGCTCCTTGTTTGTTTTTGATTTTGTTTTCTTCGTTATTCCTTATGCCTCTCATCATCAAAGATGTTTGGCAGCTGTCAATAAGTTTACTTGTCCTTTGGTCGGTTTATTGACGCAACTTAAAGTTTTAAATTTTATTGAATTCATTTGCATATTTCATGGTTTAATAAACAAACAAAACTGTACATATGCACAGTCATTAACTCCTATACTTGTGGATACATACGAGGTCTGTTCAAAAAGTAAGGTGCATGTTTATTAGTTTTCTAACTACAAATTCTTTGATTTTTTTTTTTGTTTTGTTCAGTAGCAACAAATTTCTAGAACACAAAAATACGTTCAGCTTTTTTATTTATAAAAAAAAATTAATTTTCGTCACATTTCATTTTCATTTTCTCTAAAGAAGTTTCACTTCAAAAAACCAACAATGCAAAAATATTCATATTGCATTTCTACATTGAAACAGAAATATTTGTATTGAAGCTATAAGATCCAGTAATCCTAGGGTCTTAAAATTTATATGGGCCACTATTAAGAGTCAGACACTGAATAACCTAAATTTGAATGGGTGATTTCTATGGAAGGTACACCCTCTAGTAGTCCGACGTAGCTCATTCCGAGAAATATTTATGCAGAATTTCAGCTCATTAGCTCAAATGTGAGGGACTTGATTGCATACGTACAGAGTGGAGACCTGCACTAGTCAACACTACTGTACTGTTAACAGTCGACAATCACACTGAGCACATTATGAAAACAAGTCAAGTGTGCTTTTGAGACTCGGTATTACATGAAAATAAGGTAAACTGTCGTTTGACTGGTGTTGGGAATAAGTCGGAGTGATTTAGTGTGACTCGGTGTGACTCGGAGTGACGTGGTGTGACTCATTTCTTTGGGTATGAGTCGGTATGACTTGGCATCACATTGTTATGAAAATACAATAACAAAGCAAATGTGAGAGCATACATGCGATCAGTATCAAAAACACTGTGCACACTATGAAAAACAATACAATTGTATTCCTGATTCGAATTATTCAACTAATTTTATTAATACTATCGCATCGCCTTGTGTTTTTTTTCTGCTATGACTCGGTAGCACACTGTCTTTATTTACGAATTCAACTAGATCATTTATGACACTAGTTGATTTGTGAAAGTGTTCCTAAAGACAGTGTGACTATTAATAATATTGCTTGGTGCACATGATTCGTTTGAGAGAGAGAGAGAGGATAAATTGTTGATTAATTATGACTCGTGCAGGGCTTTCAAATAGATGGATAGACGGACATGTCTCAGCGAGCTAATGAAGAATATATGTATGAATATATAGTTTATGGGGTTTCCAATGCCTCTTTCTGTGTATTACAATCTTCATGACAAAAATAAAAACATAAAAATTGAAAATCGAATGTTTGTAGCCTGAGAAAAATAAAAATTCACCTTACTTTTTAAACAGACCTCGTATGTTGTATACACACACTAGTATGTACATAAAAATATTTATCTATTTTCATGTTTGCATTAGTTCTGGTTACTAAAAGAGTACAAAACAGCAACATTTTTGAAATGTTTGAAAATATAAAGACCATGACCCGATTCAAGGGAGACTCGCTCGGGTCATGTTGGTGGCTTGATGTTTTGTACAACACATCATCATCACAAGGTAAACTAAAGTATTATTGTCTATTAATTTTACAATTTGTTCTATTAAAATTAAATTCTTTTTGATTTCATTACTTCATCCGATTCATATCGATCATTTTTTATACAAAATTCTTTTGGTTCTCAAGGTATCACTCCTCTGAACTTAAAATATTGACTATTGAATATTAAAGAAATGTTGTGTCAATCAAAAAATCTAAAAGGTATCGTCGTACATGAATTTTTAGAAAATTTTATTGAGTTATATAAATTTATATATTGTACTATGTAGTCAATTACATAAGGTTGCTTTAATTTTAAGTATGATATGTCGTAAGAACATGGTCGATCCAATGAACTACTCCTAGATGTGAAAACAACTTATTTCCCGATTGACATAACATTTATGTTTCTCTAACAACATTTTATGGATTTTTAATAACATAATAAGCTACTACATTTGCGATAGGGGACCTTGATTTGTAAACCACAGTTTTATATGCTATTTTAAAGATTTAGATATGCTTTACGGAATAATTGCCATGGGTCTTTGCAAAAAAGCTGGTCTGGTTTGATTTCCATCTGAGAGATAAGTATAATCCAACATCGTAGAACGCTGTACTTTGAAAGCATTATTTTGCTATAACTCGATTAAGCAATTGTGATAAATTTTATATAACTTTTTTTTTTTTCTTTTAGTCTTGGGTTTATTATGCTGAAGACTTGGGCTTCAGATCATGCTTTGATTTTCAGTTCAAGTGGATGTTTTAACTCTAAATAGAACATGATCAAAATGTAAACCTTAATCTATAATACAAAATATATAACGAATTAGATTTTAAATAAAATTGGAAACCAAAGAATTTTCTATAAAATATGAATAAATTATAAAAATGGGTTCTATTTCATTATTATTTATATAAAATATAAATGAATGTTTATCAATATTAATTGATAAAATAATTTAAAAAAATAAAATACTAAGTTAGAGCTTGGAAGCACTTTTCAAGGGACTACTGCATCAAATTGATTGCAAAGCTGTGTTCCCTTTACGATGTTATTATTCGAGCAGAGATATTTGTCGCTGGAGAAGGATTTGAGAATTTGCAGGACCATGACATCAAGAAACAATTAAGTGAAGATGAGTTGCTGCAAATATTAGCAAATGATTCAAACTCATCCACTGAAATATTGCTACCGACATACAAAAACATTTTTTGGAAAAAAACATATCGGTGGAACATCTTAATGATGGGACTGGTTACACTTAAAAACTCAAAAGGTGACACTCCCTTTAAAACTGCTATTGTATTAAGATCCTTAAATTGTATTTTATATTTTTTTTTTGGCATCTTTGTATTACTTAAATAGGAAAGAAAATTCAGCATCTAAAATCAATTAAATATTAATAAAAAGCACTTGATGTTTAATACTTTACTTTATTATATTTATTATTTAAGTGGCATTGAGACTTTTGAACAGTACGTCAATAAAATCAATTTCAAATGTAATCAGTTAAGAAAGAAACGAATCATTCTTAAGAAATACATATATCTATATCTAAGTTAACTTTGAAAGTCCAACATTGCTATTTTCAATAAATCTCATTCAGTTTAAAATGTCTGATGTCTGCTTACTCACAAGCCATCCAGCGGCTGCAAACCTTATGAGTAAAAAAACGTATGGATTATTTTTATGTAGGCAAAGACCACAGAACTTAACCACTTCCGAATTCGTTACCACCCTTGTTCGATGTTACAAGTATATTTTTTTGAGTCAAAATTTGAAATTTTCTATAACTGATGAGACACTAACAAGTTGTCAAACTTAGCGAAGCATATGTCATATAGTTATTTCTAAGTTCTTAACTCTGGACAAAGAGATGGAACATTGGCATTAACGAAAAGAAATGTGCCAATGTGACGTACGCCTTACGGCCGGATGTTTGTCCGGGCGCCTTTATTGGCAATCAGTTGCTGGAGCATCACTCGGGATTTAAATACCTTGGTGTATATTTGGATAGGCGGCTAACGTTTAAAACCCATATCTCAAATATAACGAAGTCGCTCGGGCAGAGAATTAGGAAATTGTATTGGCTCCTAAACAGTCGCAATAAATTGTCACTAAGAAATAAGTTACACATCTACAAAGCAATAATTGTTCCTGCTTGGCGTTATGGCTTACAGGTGTACGGCATAGCAGCAAAAACAAATATTGCTAAGATTAGAGTTCTGCAGGCCAAGACATTGCGCATGATTTCTGGGGCCCCTTGGTTCATGCGCACAGCGGACCTTGAGTACGACTTGAAACTACCAAAAATTGGCGACGTGATTAATCATCAGGCCAAGGACTACATTAATCGGTTGGCAAATCATCCAAACGATCTAGCCAGGCGGCTTTTAAGGCGACGCAGAAAGGGAGGGGTCAGAGTGGCGAGGAGGCTGAGAAGATCGCATCCTATCGACCTCCCTACTAGATCATATTAAATGTTTTGTTCCTTCCCACTTGTTAATATAAGTTGTTTTGTTATTGTTTTGTATATAGTTTAATTTAAGTTGTTTCATAATAACAGTATAATTAAAGTTTTAACAGAAAAAGAAAAAAATAGTATGAGTAAAATGAGATTAAAATTTAAGTCTCTTGTCTCACGTATATGTTCAACATAATTCGCCGTGAAAGAGGAATAGAGAAACGTGGAGCCGTATATGTGTATGCCTTCTCTTTTCGAGGTTTATTAATTTATAAAAACAAAATATGTTTTTTTGATTAACATATTATATTTTTAAAAAATTATTTAATGAAGTTCAGTTTCAGTTTATTAGTTTTTTTTTTAATAAATTAAGTTTATTTATTAATCTATTAACAATGTTACAAGATAATGCAAAACTATGCTAAACTTAAACTAAATGTTAGAATAAGCATTGAAAGCCTTAAGCTGGCATAATTACTGGATGATATATACATATAAGAAGCTTTTCATATTCATAAGACGATTAAAAAATTAAGTTTAAAGCTTAAAATATGATCAGTAAAAACTCGGCGACAAATACTTTCTTTTTGCATCATATGAACTATGACACTTCTTTGTCTACTCATTCAGTATATTCGGCGCAAAATGAAAAATATTAATTAAAAAACTGTCTAATTGAATCCATATCTATCTCTATCCATGGACCCACTCAAAAATATATCCAAAATTTCATCAAAATCGGTCCTGCCTTTTAGGTGAAGTAGAATTTGTCACTCTATGATCTACTTTATTTTTGTATAAAGTTTATTTTTCGTTGTATAATTTTAATATATGCCAAGAAGTTTAAATACTTTTCTTTAATTCAGGTGACTGAGATCATTTAATATATAAAAGTAATTATTGGTGATAAATAATGCTGAACAGGAGAAAATTTGGTAAAAAGTTGGAATATACTTACATGCTTCGATCTTTGGATCCTTGGATCTGAAATATAGGAATGATGTTGGATTTAGTTACGGTATTTGTTGGATATTTTAGTAAGGCCCTTTTATAAATATAGTAATAGATGTTGAGAATATGAGATTACAAATCTCTAAAAGATATGTAGAGTGAGTTCACTGAAATATAGTCATAGTAAATCTGAGTTGGCTGGGATACTATATGTTTATATGTATGTATTGTATATAGAGTCAATTATTTTATTATGACAAGATATAAATACATAAGTGAAAAGCTAAAGATCACATGATGTTGTTAGTAGGGAAATGGAAACACCTTTGGCTTTTAGTATTTGTTTGTATTTTATAAAATAAATCAACTTTAAACAAAATGCACACACATACAAATATTGTACATAGGTAAATATTCTTATTTATGTGGATACATAATCTCATACATAAACACATTTTCATATATATACAATTGAAAGTATCTGTGTGTGTGTGCGTGAGAGAGAAATGCGTAAAATACAATAACAAGTAAAATTTGCAGAACACAAAATCGAATCTTACTGTTGCAGTTGGTTTGTTGTCTGTGGTAGTCAGCAAATAATGTATTGTATGTATGTACAATACTAACTACAATAATAAGTACCTAAATGTGTCAACAATAGCATAAGATACTTACATACAGAAATACACAGTCTTGTGCCAAACGAAAGCAACAGCTCAGGTCATTGAGGTTTAAGAACCGATAGTAAACAAAATCCAATTTATATAAAGAACTAGAAAGAACGTTAACTTCGACTATACCGAAGATGAAATACTCTTTACGGGATTTGTATGGGAGGTAGCCTCCTTAGTGGTCCCAACAAATGTACTGCGTATAGTAAAAAGAAAGGTTCATACAAAATTTCAGCTCTCTAGCTCAAAACCTGAAGGACCGGTTTGCATATATGCAGACGGACAGACGGACATAACTTAATCGATTCGTCTAATCGAGCTGATTAAGAATATATATACTTTATGTGGTCTCTTTTGCCTCCTTCTGCCAGTTACAAACTGCATGACAAACTTATAATACTATATTTCCTTACTGAAACCAATCGAAAATAAACTCTTAACAACTGATCACCGATATCACATTCTGTATGAGCAAATGTTCAAATGATGATAGCGACCCGCCAGATTTTCAAAATGAAATAGTTGGAGAAACTGAATCAGCGAGCAACCGGAACAGATCTCGTTCCCAGGTACGCCGAATTGACTTTTATTATATTATTTAGATTGACTAGAACATTTATTACAAAAAGAAATAAAAAAAAAGGGGCATCAGCCAAAACAAACCAATCTAATGGAATTTATTATAAAGCAATATAGAAATATCAAACTATTGGACAATTTTTTATTTATTATTATTGTTGGCCATGATTGCAACGCGGCCAATTTTTTTTTTTTTTTTGATAGCATATATGACATTTCAAGAAAAAATAAATAGATCATCTCAGTATAGATGGAATTAGCCGTTAAGGAATCTCCTGTCTGGCTTAAGGAAGCATTTTGCTTGCCTTTGACCTTCCAGTAGATAACAAAATTTGTGTTCTATATTTTCCTCATTATACTTAAAAAAATTCGTAAAATTCTATTATGCTAATATACAAACTTAAATATTGAAGTAACTGAATAGGAATGACAACTTCAATATACGATTAACGGAGAGGAAAGATTGGAGCCATTAGGCTTTTAATATAAAGTGACGAACGAAAGTCCTAGTGTTGATGTTTTCTGGGAGAAGCTTCAAGCTCAAATATCCTACTATCTACCAGACTAGTACATTGTTTTTTTGATGCAGAGATCTAATTAGTGAGTGAGCAGCTTGAAAGTGAATTGCAGCATTGCGATAAAAGATTTAATTAAAATACTTTATGTAGTCTCTTTTGTCTCCTTCTGCCTGTTACAAACTTCATGACAACTTTATAATACTATTCACTCCCGTGTAGAGTATACAAAAAGTGTTTTTTATTGAAAATATTTCTTATTTTTTATCCATAAATCTTATGAGAGATCCAAAACACTGAAGACGATATGAAATTGTTGTTCTTGGAAAAGGCACTGGGACCTTTATACAATTTGGTCACTTGATCCTAATGGGAACATTTATTTTGATTCTACTTATTAAATATATGTAATGAACTCTGTTTATTCAAAAGAAACAATAGTAGCAAGAAGATTGATAGAAAATTTTTAACATTGATGCTTTTAAATTATTATTATTAGATACATTTTAATTATGAATTTAAAGAGATTATCTTTGAGTACTTTAGTATGCCAAATGGGCTTTCAATGGAATGTAAATGATGATGGTGATTGGTCATAGTTCCATTAAAAACTAGATAAGTATTGGATCACTGGATCATACTGAAACAACTTTTGAGTCTATTAGCAACATTAAGACGTAAAGAGACATAAAATCCAATTGTGTGGAAAGATTGAATCAATTAAAAGAAAAACTTACCTTCCAAAAAAATAATGAAGCTTATAACTTTTCATAGATTTTAACTTTCATATCGTTATGTTGGGTAAAAGATTTGCATAAATTTGTTTTTTTTTTTTACAATATTTTTTATACATATTTCGTATTTATTTTATTGGTTATTGTTAACGGCTTATAACATACGCACACACACACACACACACACACACACACACACTTACAGTCAAGTACATGCTGTCATTTGTTTAAGTTTAACAAAATAAATTGATTGGAAGTTATCAATGACGTCGGCAAAAATGCATTCAATTTCATTTTTTTGTTTTTTAATTTCGTTTTTATTGTCAATTTTCTCATTCATTTTTTTTGTTGTTGTGTGCATTTTTCTTTATTTTTTCATGTTTGTGCCACTCATATTTTCCGGCAGTTTCCGTCTACACACATACATAAATACATACATACATACATACATACGCATATGTGTGCTCTCTTTATGTATATAAACAATTTTTAATTGCTCGCTTTTAAACGTGGCCAGCATAAGCGAGCAAGTGGCTTCAAAAAGTAAAAAAAAAAGGAAAAGAAATGGAATGGGAATTGGATCGAAATGGAGAGGAATGGAAAAATGAGTGTGCAAGTGTGTGTGAGAGAAAAGGAGACATAGATAGAGAGAGAAATAGGAAGATAGCAATACAATAGTCGACATAATTACAAGTATTTCCATATTGACAAGAAAAAATCAAATACTCTTTTCCGTTCAATTTATAATATAAAATTATGGTCTAATTCAAATGAAATTAATAAAATTTATTGGATATTACTAGAAACATAAAGATTTAATAATATTTTGAAACCATTCTGGTACAGAATCTTTAACAGATTGAAGAACTTCAAGTATTGAATTCGCTTCAAAGAATTGTGTCCTCGGCGATGATTTCTTCTCTGGTTTTATTTTTTTCGGTAATGTAAAACTTTTTTTTCGCTTTATATAAATCTAATCTAATCTAAACTATAACTAAGGTTAGTCAATTGTAAGATTTGAAACAACAATTGTTTATTGAAACTAGCGATCATTGTTGCAATTGCACTTAGTTTAGACACAAGTATCGGAATAAATCTCATTTGTAAAAGAAACAAGACACAGCCTATTACCCCGCAAGCAGATCAAAGCTATGAAACTTGATTAATGACTTGTGAATTGTCTGCCGGTGAGTTTGGATGCAAGTCAATTGTTATGCTCTTTAGCTTATTTGGTGTAACACATTTATATTTATGTTATCGACTTACTGTCCCTTCATATACACATACACATATCAAGATTCAGCATGAAAAATCGGTGACACAAAATAGCGTCTTCCACAAATCACGTAATAATGCCTAAGGTGATGACAAATTCAATATTCAATAATATATTAAGTCAAAATTTTGTTAATAAGCTTCCTACGCTTATGAGAAAATTTGTCGCCTAAATTAATATTTAATATAATTAATCAAATCACACAATTTTCATTGTAGACAATGCAATCCCAGATCATTACTGGAATTCTCTTTTAGCCATTGGAATTGTGAAAATCTTACACAGTTTACAGACGTATCTTTAGAATCCAATGGATTTTATATGATAAATACAAACTATTACTTTGACTCCTTTGTTACTATTGAGGATAGCCAACCAAATACAAAAATTCTATTATCTTTAATTTATTTCTATATTATGTTTCAATCAAACAATAATAAAGAAGGGTATAAACATATTAACTGTTACAACTTTAGTTAATTCACCTCATACACACATACATATGTGACAACTAAAATGCTATGGTTGTTGTTGTAAACTTATGACGATTACTGTGCTATACACATACCTATTTATGTGTTCGTGTGTTGTTACGTAAATGAGCGAAAAAGGGGTACAATTTGGATGAAGTGTATGCGAACGAGTGCTTGCTTTTCAACGAGGTCAATGATTGTTTACACTACCTTCTTCTTCTTATATTACATTCTATTGTAGATATAATTTTCTTCTATTTTTTTTTTTTTTTTTGTGTTCTTTATATTTTTGCCTCTCATTCTACGTTGATTGTATTTTCATCTCTTGCTACTTCTGCAGCAAGGAGGCCCCCTCCTACGCAACAACAAAATCCTACTAGTCGTATACTTATTCTTAATAAATACAAACTTTAAGGCTGGTAATTTTCGTCCAACATTGCTTCTTCTTATACACATTTCCCACCCTTCCCATTTTAATTTCCTTCTACATTTTCTTGTATGAATTGTCTAGCTGTTCGCCTTTTCTTGTTGTTACAGTATTTTTTTTTTTTTTTTTTTTTGTTATTGTGTCTTTCATCTTCTTGGCTTTCTTTCGTTTTGGTTGTTGCTTTTCTTTCTCATTTTTCGTTTTTTGTTTTTTTTTTTTTTTAACAATTGCAGCCAAAAGTAAAAATCGTGTGAAAATTGTGTGAAAATCGACAGCAACAACATCAACAAGAAAAACAACAAAACGAGAAAAGTGCTGAGGAAAAATTCTTTAATTTCTATTTAATTTTGTTGCTGTTGCTGTTGCTGTTGCCTTGCTCTTCCTTTGATTGTTTGTTTATTTGTTTGTTTTTTGCTGTATATTTTCTTTTCTTTGTTTATGCTTTTCTTTTTGTGTTCTGATGACTGTTCTGTTCTGATTGTGTTGTTGTTGTTGTTGTAGTACTTAGCTAATTCATTTTAATAGAACAAAAAGATACAGAAAAAATAAATAAATAATGAAATGATTAAAGATTTTCATTTGCATCAAAAATAAAAAAAAAATTCAGTAATTTAATTGTGTTTCTTTTTCCAATCGAGAATTTAATTTCGGAAAAACTAATCAAGCATTTCATAGCTGATCTTATGTTCAACATTTTATATGATATGATTTTCTATGGAATTTCAAAATCAAAACAAAGACTCTTCCATTTCAGAGTTCAACTTTTGAGGCAGTGAAATTGTATTCATCTATGACCTTAATAGAGACACTCTTCAATCTATTCTATTAATTTAAAAATCTTCTGGCTTTCCATTAATCTGTTTAAAGTATTCGGAGTGTTGAGACTTGAATTGGCTCTCTCATACATACATATAATTGCTTTCAATATTTTCAAAGCTACCAGAAATATTATTATCAAATCCAAATTCTTTAAAGCAGAGCATAGGCTTCTGTTCTAATGTTTAAGGTACTCTGACCTATGTATGCTGAATTTGGAAACCAGCAAAAGAATTATTTGTGCCAAATTTGTATAGTTGAAAGGCAACAAGAACAGTTTTTAGGGTTCCGGACCCAAAGAGTACTAAAAGGAACACTACTGCAGAGACTTCGTTGTCCGTCTGTCCACAGATCATATCTCATGAACTCTAATAGCTAGAGAGTTGAAATTTTCACAGAATATGTAGTTCTAGCATAAGCAACAAATACTAAAACTAAAATATTTTCAAAACCTTAAAGGCGTCCCCATACAAGAAACATTTTGGTTTATATGGCAGCTATACGATCCAGTAATCTCACGATCTTGAAATTTAAATTATTGGTGGTTGTAATTTAGAAACTTATATTGTCGAAATTTTAGTTTGATCGGACCACTAGGGAGGGTACCTCCCATACAAACCCCCATTAAAATTTAAGTTCTTATTAGAAAAACTTTTCTATTTTTTGTTCTATCGATATGAAATTTAAACAATAGAAGGTTCTGGTATAGATGCTACACATCCGTTTGAATCAGCTAAATCGGCCAACTAGGAGGGGCACCTCCCATACAAACCCACCATTAAAATTTAAGTTCTTATTCGAAAAACTTTTTTGTTTTTTGGACTATTAAACTGAAATTTAGACACTATAAGTTTCTGATATAGGCGCGGCACATTTGTTAGAATCAGTCAAATCAGACCTCTAGAGGGAGTACCTCCTATGCAAACCCCAATTTCGTACGTAACCCTCCGTGTACGAGTCTGACTCGCACTTGGCCCATTTTTATAAATTTACCTACATATTTACTATGTACTTTATAGACCCTCTCTTACTTTACCCCCCTCTCTCTCTCTCTGCCTTGTTATTTACGTGTATATATGCGAAAACATATATACATAGTATCGTATATCATATAGGGGGTTAAGTAAATTAGTACCAAAATATTTACATATCTTAATGCACAAATGTTCAGTAAACATTACTCATTCATAAATTGAAATTCTAGCTATGCATTAATACACGTAATAAATACAATACAATAAAGCAAAGATTATACAACGCAAATGTTGACCTAGAATTTTAATACTACGAACAATTATGTACATTTACATTTATTGCATATATTGTCTACAGTATTTAGTAGATTTAGAACGAATACAAATTAAAATTTAACTTCTTATCGACAATATTTAATATGTGTATTTCGAATAAACTTTTACAAAAACACGTAATAAAAAAATCGAGGCGAACAAATTCGCTATTGTTAACTAAATATGAAATAGAAGTTACGATTTCGAAATCACAACAGTTCTCAATTGGATCGTGGATCGTTAAGCAATATAATGTTGCAACTACATTTGATCAATTGTCTGGTAGCACTTGTATTAAATATAGCAAAAACGGAAGCCCTTGATACAACTCCTGTTCAGAATAAGGATATATATCGAAATCATAATAGTGCCCCGGTATGTGAAACAGGTGGCTTGGCTGTGTGCGCAACAAATGGCTATCACTTCTTTTATTTTGAGAACGATTGCCGTTATAGAGCATTCAATCTGAGAGCATTATTTTCATTACAATTGGGTGAGCTTTAACACATTCTGATATTTAATATCTTAGATAGGAAGTGCCAAGTTTTCATAAATTTCTTAGAGTTACAAAAGGTACATCTTTCTTACTGTTTTACGAGCTGTGATCAAATTGTATGCCCCGAAAATATTTCACCCGTATGTGCGGCACCAATTGAGAATTATCAATTGAGAAGCAAATTCGGGAATCAATGTGAACTACATCAGGAGATATGTAAGAGTAAACAAGGTAAAGTATAGTAGATTAAAAGAAAAAGAGCACATATTCTATGAAGTAACGTTGAAATTTATAAATGCCAAACAGAGTGGCAATTATTAAGCATTCGTGACTGTGAAACAGCATGGCCACCGCAATTACCGGTTCACACTATACCATTTCCACGACCAGGATCGGATCCAAGCGACTGTCCTACATGTAACACAGTATATAGACCAGTGTGTGCGATTTATGCTCATGAAGAACGTACATTTTCTAATGAATGTACCATGCTTCAAAGAAACTGCCAGAATAATGAAGGTATAACCTAACAAGTAATTTTATTTTTTTGTTAGCTTTTGTTACTTAACATTGTTCAACAGACTGGCAAATAGTTTATCAGGGCGAATGCCAAAATTACGGTATATTGAGTGAACAACCATATTACCACACTCCACAATATAGGCAAACCTATACGTATAATAATTATTATTATTATAATGGACGATGGATAAAAACTACCAGTGCACAAGCTCCAATTGCAGGATCTCGAAATGTTCCAATTGCTCCAATAGCAGAATCACCTAATGAATATGCTCATAAGCCAAATACTAATGAAAAACTGGTTCTTGACGAAGGCGATATATCTTTCTTGAGATCTCTTGGATACCAATTTACTGGTGATTGTAGAACAACCACTCCACGTCCTGTGACATCTCCGTGCCACACTCCTCCAACAAAACCTACCACAAGCAAATCAATACCAACATATCCCACATACACGACTTATTCATCTTCTCCAACAACATTTTCCTCTTCTCCAATATCATCATCTTCTTCTTCTCCAACACATCTATCCACTTTAACATCTCCTACATTTCCCTCTCCATCTTCATCTGCAACATATCCACCATGTTCTTCAACCATTACACCACCATCGACAATTACAACAACAACACCATCGAAAGAAAACACGGACAAAACAGTCACTGCTTCAAGCACTTCTCCATTTGTTTCAACTATACCAGATGAATCCACAGGACCAACTGTTAGATTCCCTACTACAATTGAACAGTCAACAAGTACGACCGAAGAGACCACCTGTAGTACTGAAGGGTCAACTAGTACAACTGAAGAGCTAACAACTACAACTGCAGAGTCCACAATTAGTACTGAAAGGTCAACTAGTACAACTGAAGAGCTAACAACTACGACTGCAGAATCCACCAGTACTACAGAAGGGTCAACTAGTACGACTGAAGAGCTAACAACTACAACTGCAGAGTCCACAAGAACTACTGAAGTGTCAAATAGTACGACTGAAGAATCCACAAGTACTACAGAAGGGTCAACTAGTACGACAGAAGAGCTAACAACTTCAACTGCAGAGTCCACAAGTAGTAATGAAGGGTCAACTAGTACAACTGAAGAGCTAACAACTACAACTACAGAGTCCACAAGTAGTACTGAAGGGTCAACTAGTACAACTGAAGAGCTACCAACTACAACTGCAGAGTCCACAAGTAGTACTGAAGAGTCAACTAGTACAACTGAAGAGCTAACAACTACGACTGCAGAGTCCACAAGTAGTACTGAAGGGTCAACTAGTACGACTGAAAAGCTAACAACTACGACTGCAGAGTCCACAAGTACTACTGAAGTGTCAACTAGTACGACTGAAGAGCTAACAACTACGACTGCAGAGTCCACAAGTACTACTGAAGTGTCAACTAGTACGACTGAAGAGCTAACAACTACAACTGCAGAGTCCACAAGTAGTAATGAAGGGTCAACTAGTACACCTGAAGAGCTAACAACTACGACTGCAAAGTCCACAAGTACTACTGAAGTGTCAACAAGTACGACTGAAGAATCCACAATTACTACAGAAGGGTCAACTAGTACGACAGAAGAGCTAACAACTACAACTGCAGAGTCCACAAGTAGTACTGAAGGGTCAACTAGTACGACTGAAGAGCTAACAACTACGACTGCAGAGTCCACAAGTACTACTGAAGTGTCAACTAGTACGACTGAAGAATCCACAAGTACTACAGAAGGGTCAACTAGTACGACAGAAGAGCTAACAACTTCAACTGCAGAGTCCACAAGTAGTAATGAAGGGTCAACTAGTACAACTGAAGAGCTAACAACTACAACTACAGAGTCCACAAGTAGTACTGAAGGGTCAACAAGTACGACTGAAAAGATAACAACTACAACTGCAGAGTCCACAAGTAGTACTGAAGGGTCAACAAGTACGACTGAAGAGCTACCAACTACAACTGCAGAGTCCACAAGTAGTACTGAAGGGTCAACAAGTACGACTGAAGAGCTAACAACTTCAACTGCAGAGTCCACAAGTACTACAGAAGGGTCAACTAGTACGACAGAAGAGCTAACAACTTCAACTGCAGAGTCCACAAGTAGTACTGAAGGGTCAACTAGTACAACTGAAGAGCTACCAACTACAACTGCAGAGTCCACAAGTAGTACTGAAGGGTCAACTAGTACGACTGAAGAGCTAACAACTACGACTGCAGAGTCCACAAGTAGTACTGAAGGCTCATCTAGTACGACTGAAGAGCTAACAACTACAACTGCAGAGTCCACAAGTACTACTGAAGGGTCAACAAGTACGACTGAAAAGATAACAACTACAACTGCAGAGTCCACAAGTAGTACTGAAGGGTCAACAAGTACGACTGAAGAGCTACCAACTACAACTGCAGAGTCCACAAGTAGTACTGAAGGGTCAACAAGTACGACTGAAGAGCTAACAACTTCAACTGCAGAGTCCACAAGTACTACAGAAGGGTCAACTAGTACGACAGAAGAGCTAACAACTTCAACTGCAGAGTCCACAAGTAGTACTGAAGGGTCAACTAGTGCAACTGAAGAGCTCACAACTACAACTGCAGAGTCCACAAGTAGTACTGAAGGGTCAACAAGTACGACTGAAGAGCTAACAACTTCAACTGCAGAGTCCACAAGTACTACAGAAGGGTCAACTAGTACGACAGAAGAGCTAACAACTTCAACTGCAGAGTCCACAAGTAGTACTGAAGGGTCAACAAGTACGACTGAAGAGCTACCAACTACAACTGCAGAGTCCACAAGTAGTACTGAAGGGTCAACAAGTACGACTGAAGAGCTAACAACTTCAACTGCAGAGTCCACAAGTACTACAGAAGGGTCAACTAGTACGACAGAAGAGCTAACAACTTCAACTGCAGAGTCCACAAGTAGTACTGAAGGGTCAACTAGTACGACTGAAGAGCTAACAACTACGACTGCAGAGTCCACAAGTAGTACTGAAGGCTCATCTAGTACGACTGAAGAGCTAACAACTACGACTGCAGAGTCCACAAGTACTACTGAAGGGTCAACAAGTACGACTGAAAAGATAACAACTACAACTGCAGAGTCCACAAGTAGTACTGAAGGGTCAACAAGTACGACTGAAGAGCTACCAACTACAACTGCAGAGTCCACAAGTAGTACTGAAGGGTCAACAAGTACGACTGAAGAGCTAACAACTTCAACTGCAGAGTCCACAAGTACTACAGAAGGGTCAACTAGTACGACAGAAGAGCTAACAACTTCAACTGCAGAGTCCACAAGTAGTACTGAAGGGTCAACAAGTACGACTGAAGAGCTACCAACTACAACTGCAGAGTCCACAAGTAGTACTGAAGGGTCAACAAGTACGACTGAAGAGCTAACAACTTCAACTGCAGAGTCCACAAGTACTACAGAAGGGTCAACTAGTACGACAGAAGAGCTAACAACTTCAACTGCAGAGTCCACAAGTAGTAGTGAAGGGTCAACAAGTACGACTGAAGAGCTACCAACTACAACTGCAGAGTCCACAAGTAGTACTGAAGGGTCAACAAGTACGACTGAAGAGTAACAACTACACTGCAGAGTCCACAAGTAGTACTGAAGGGTCAACTAGTACGACTGAAGAGCTAACAACTACGACTGCAGAGTCCACAAGTAGTACTGAAGGTCACAGTACGACTGAAGAGCTAACAACTACGACTGCAGAGTCCACAAGTACTACTGAAGGGTCAACAAGTACGACTGAAAGATAACAACTACAACTGCAGAGTCCACAAGTAGTACTGACGGGGTCAACTAGTACGACTGAAGAGCTAACAACTACAACTGCAGAGTCCACAAGTAGTACTGAAGGGTCAACAAGTACGACTGAAGAGCTAACAACTTCAACTGCAGAGTCCACAAGTAGTACTGAAGGGTCAACTAGTACGACTGAAGAGCTAACAACTTCAACTGCAGAGTCCACAAGTAGTACTGAAGGGTCAACAAGTACGACTGAAGAGCTAACAACTACAACTGCAGAGTCCACAAGTAGTACTGAAGGGTCAACTAGTACGACTGAAGAGCTAACAACTTCAACTGCAGAGTCCACAAGTATACGAAGGGTCAACAGTACGACGAAGAGCTACAACTCAACTGCAGAGTCCACAAGTAGTACTGAAGGGTCAACAAGTACGACTGAAGAGCTACCAACTACGACTGCAGAGTCCACAAGTAGTACTGAAGGGTCAACAAGTACGACTGAAGAGCTAACAACTACAACTGCAGAGTCCACAAGTAGTACTGAAGGGTCAACTAGTACGACTGAAGAGCTAACAACTACGACTGCAGAGTCCACAAGTAGTACTGAAGGGTCAACTAGTACGACTGAAGAGCTAACAACTACGACTGCAGAGTCCACAAGTACTACTGAAGGGTCAACAAGTACACTGAAGAGCTAACAACTACAACTGCAGAGTCCACAAGTAGTACTGAAGGGTCAACAGTACGACTGAAGAGCTAACAACTACGACTGCAGAGTCCACAAGTAGTACTGAAGGCTCATCTAGTACGACTGAAGAGCTAACAACTACGACTGCAGAGTCCACAAGTACTACTGAAGGGTCAACAAGTACGACTGAAAAGATAACAACTACAACTGCAGAGTCCACAAGTAGTACTGAAGGGTCAACTAGTACGATTGAAGAGCTACCAACTACAACTGCAGAGTCCACAAGTAGTACTGAAGGGTCAACAAGTACGACTGAAGAGCTAACAACTTCAACTGCAGAGTCCACAAGTACTACAGAAGGGTCAACTAGTACGACAGAAGAGCTAACAACTTCAACTGCAGAGTCCACAAGTAGTACTGAAGGGTCAACAAGTACGACTGAAGAGCTACCAACTACAACTGCAGAGTCCACAAGTAGTACTGAAGGGTCAACTAGTACGACAGAAGAGCTAACAACTTCAACTGCAGAGTCCACAAGTAGTACTGAAGGGTCAACAAGTACGACTGAAGAGCTACCAACTACAACTGCAGAGTCCACAAGTAGTACTGAAGGGTCAACAAGTACGTGAAGAGCTACCAACTACAACTGCAGAGTCCACAAGTAGTACTGAAGGGTCAACAAGTACGACTGAAGAGCTAACAACTTCAACTGCAGAGTCCACAAGTACTACAGAAGGGTCAACTAGTACGACAGAAGAGCTAACAACTTCAACTGCAGAGTCCACAAGTAGTACTGAAGGGTCAACTAGTACGACTGAAGAGCTAACAACTACGACTGCAGAGTCCACAAGTACTACTGAAGGGTCAACAAGTACGACTGAAAAGATAACAACTACAACTGCAGAGTCCACAAGTAGTACTGAAGGGTCAACTAGTACGACTGAAGAGCTAACAACTACGACTGCAGAGTCCACAAGTAGTACTGAAGGCTCATCTAGTACGACTGAAGAGATAACAACTACGACTGCAGAGTCCACAAGTACTACTGAAGGGTCAACAAGTACGACTGAAAAGATAACAACTACAACTGCAGAGTCCACAAGTAGTACTGAAGGGTCAACTAGTACGATTGAAGAGCTACCAACTACAACTGCAGAGTCCACAAGTAGTACTGAAGGGTCAACAAGTACGACTGAAGAGCTAACAACTTCAACTGCAGAGTCCACAAGTACTACAGAAGGGTCAACTAGTACGACAGAAGAGCTAACAACTTCAACTGCAGAGTCCACAAGTAGTACTGAAGGGTCAACAAGTACGACTGAAGAACTACCAACTACAACTGCAGAGTCCACAAGTAGTACTGAAGGGTCAACAAGTACGACTGAAGAGCTAACAACTTCAACTGCAGAGTCCACAAGTACTACAGAAGGGTCAACTAGTACGACAGAAGAGCTAACAACTTCAACTGCAGAGTCCACAAGTAGTACTGAAGGGTCAACAAGTACGACTGAAGAGCTACCAACTACAACTGCAGAATCCACAAGTAGTACTGAAGGGTCAACAAGTACGACTGAAGAGCTAACAACTTCAACTGCAGAGTCCACAAGTACTACAGAAGGGTCAACTAGTACGACAGAAGAGCTAACAACTTCAACTGCAGAGTCCACAAGTAGTACTGAAGGGTCAACTAGTACGACTGAAGAGCTAACAACTACGACTGCAGAGTCCACAAGTAGTACTGAAGGCTCATCTAGTACGACTGAAGAGCTAACAACTACGACTACAGAGTCCACAAGTACTACTGAAGGGTCAACAAGTACGACTGAAAAGATAACAACTACAACAGCAGAGTCCACAAGTAGTACTGAAGGGTCAACTAGTACGACTGAAGAGCTAACAACTACGACTGCAGAGTCCACAAGTAGTACTGAAGGCTCATCTAGTACGACTGAAGAGCTAGCAACTACGACTGCAGAGTCCACAAGTACTACTGAAGGGTCAACAAGTACGACTGAAAAGATAACAACTACAACTGCAGAGTCCACAAGTAGTACTGAAGGGTCAACTAGTACGACTGAAGAGCTACCAACTACAACTGCAGAGTCCACAAGTAGTACTGAAGGGTCAACTAGTACAACTGAAGAGTTAACAACTACGACTGCAGAGTCCACAAGTAGTACTGAAGGGTCAACTAGTACGACTGAAGAGCTAACAACTACGACTGCAGAGTCCACTGAAGTACAGACTAGAAGCGTTCACGAGTACGACTGAACAAGGCTGAAGTACTACGACTGCAGAGTCCACAAGTACTACTGAAGTGTCAACTAGTACGACTGAAGAGCTACAACTACAACTGCAGAGTCCACAAGTACTACTGAAGGGTCAACAAGTACGACTGAAGAGATAACAACTCCAACTGCAGAGTCCACAAGTAGTACTGAAGGGTCAACAAGTACGACTGAAGAGCTACAACTACAACTGCAGAGTCCACAAGTAGTACTGAAGGGTCAACTAGTACGACTGAAGAGCTAACAACTACGACTGCAGAGTCCACAAGTACTACTGAAGTGTCAACTAGTACGACTGAAGAGCTAACAACTACGACTGCAGAGTCCACAAGTAGTACTGAAGGGTCAACTAGTACGACTGAAGAGCTAACAACTACAACTGCAGAGTCCACAAGTAGTACTGAAGGGTCAACAAGTACGACTGAAGAGCTAACAACTCACTGAAGTCCACAAGTAGTACTGAAGGGTCAACTGTACACTGAAGAGCTAACAACTGACGAGGGTCAACTAGTACGACGAAGAGCTAACAACTACAACTGCAGAGTCCACAAGTAGTACTGAAGGGTCAACTAGTACGACTGAAGAGCTAACAACTACGACTGCAGAGTCCACAAGTAGTACTGAAGGGTCAACTAGTACAACTGACAGAGCTAACAACTACGACTGCAGAGTCCACAAGTAGTACTGAAGGGTCAACTAGTACGACTGAAGAGCTAACAACTACGACTGCAGAGTCCACAAGTAGTACTGAAGGGTCAACAAGTACGACTGAAGAGCTAACAACTACGACTGCAGAGTCCACAAGTAGTACTGAAGGGTCAACTAGTACGACTGAAGAGCTAACAACTACGACTGCAGAGTCCACAAGTAGTACTGAAGGGTCAACTAGTACGACTGAAGAGCTAACAACTTCAACTGCAGAGTCCACAAGTAGTACTGAAGGGTCAACTAGTACGACTGAAGAGCTAACAACTACAACTGCAGAGTCCACAAGTACTACTGAAGGGTCAACTAGTACGACTGAAGAGCTAACAACTTCAACTGCAGAGTCCACAAGTAGTACTGAAGGGTCAACAAGTACGACTGAAGAGCTACCAACTACAACTGCAGAGTCCACAAGTAGTACTGAAGGGTCAACTAGTACGACTGAAGAGCTAACAACTACAACTGCAGAGTCCACAAGTACTACTGAAGTGTCAACTAGTACGACTGAAGAGCTAACAACTACGACTGCAAAGTCCACAAGTAGTACTGAAGGGTCAACTAGTACACCTGAAGAGCTAACAACTACGACTGCAAAGTCCACAAGTAGTACTGAAGGGTCAACTAGTACACCTGAAGAGCTAACAACTACGACTGCAGAGTCCACAAGTAGTACTGCAGGGTCAACAAGTACGACTGAAGAGCTAACAACTTCAACTGCAGAGTCCACAAGTAGTACTGAAGGGTCAACTAGTACGACTGAAGAGCTAACAACTTCAACTGCAGAGTCCACAAGTACTACAGAAGGGTCAACTAGTACGACAGAAGAGCTAACAACTTCAACTGCAGAGTCCACAAGTAGTACTGAAGGGTCAACTAGTACGACTGAAGAGCTAACAACTACGACTGCAGAGTCCACAAGTAGTACTGAAGGGTCAACTAGTACGACTGAAGAGCTAACAACTCGACTGCAAAGTATGAAGGGTCAACTAGTAGACTGAAGAGCTACAACTCACTGCAGAGTCCACAAGTAGTACTGAAGGGTCAACTAGTACGACTGAAGAGCTAACAACTACAACTGCAGAGTCCACAAGTAGTACTGAAGGGTCAACTAGTACGACTGAAGAGCTAACAACTACGACTGCAGAGTCCACAAGTAGTACTGAAGGGTCAACTAGTACGACTGAAGAGCTAACAACTACGAGCTGCAAGAAGTCCACAAGTAGTACTGAAGGGTCAACTAGTACGACCTGAAGAGCTAACAACTCACTGCAAAGTCCACAAGTAGTACTGAAGGGTCAACTAGTACACCTGAAGAGCTAACAACTACGACTGCAGAGTCCACAAGTATACTGAAGGGTCAACTAGTACGACTGAAGAGCTAACAACTACGACTGCAGAGTCCACAAGTAGTACTGAAGGGTCAACTAGTACGACTGAAGAGCTAACAACTACAACTGCAGAGTCCACAAGTAGTACTGAAGGGTCAACTAGTACGACTGAAGAGCTAACAACTTCAACTGCAGAGTCCACAAGTACTACTGAAGGGTCAACAAGTACGACTGAAGAGCTACCAACTACAACTGCAGAGTCCACAAGTAGTACTGAAGGGTCAACTAGTACGACTGAAGAGCTACCAACTACAACTGCAGAGTCCACAAGTAGTACTGAAGGGTCAACTAGTACGACTGAAGAGCTAACAACTTCGACTGCAGAGTCCACAAGTAGTACTGAAGGGTCAACTAGTACGACTGAAGAGCTAACAACTACGACTGCAGAGTCCACAAGTAGTACTGAAGGGTCAACTAGTACGACTGAAGAGCTAACAACTACGACTGCAGAGTCCACAAGTAGTACTGAAGGGTCAACTAGTACGACTGAAGAGCTAACAACTACGACTGCAGAGTCCACAAGTAGTACTGAAGGGTCAACTAGTACGACTGAAGAGCTAACAACTACGACTGCAGAGTCCACAAGTAGTACTGAAGGGTCAACTAGTACAACTGAAGAGCTAACAACTACGACTGCAGAGTCCACAAGTAGTACTGAAGGGTCAACTAGTACACTGAAGAGCTAACCACTACGACTGCAGAGTCCACAAGTAGTACTGAAGGGTCAACTAGTACGACTGAAGAGCTAACAACTACGACTGCAGAGTCCACAAGTAGTACTGCAGGGTCAACAAGTACGACTGAAGAGCTAACAACTTCAACTGCAGAGTCCACAAGTAGTACTGAAGGGTCAACTAGTACGACTGAAGAGCTAACAACTTCAACTGCAGAGTCCACAAGTACTACAGAAGGGTCAACTAGTACGACAGAAGAGCTAACATCTTCAACTGCAGAGTCCACAAGTAGTACTGAAGGGTCAACAAGTACGACTGAAGAGCTACCAACTACAACTGCAGAGTCCACAAGTAGTACTGAAGGGTCAACTAGTACAACTGAAGAGCTAACAACTTCAACTGCAGAGTCCACAAGTACTACTGAAGGGTCAACTAGTACGACTGAAGAGCTAACAACTACGACTGCAGAGTCCACAAGTACTACTGAAGTGTCAACTAGTACGACTGAAGAGCTAACAACTACGACTGCAGAGTCCACAAGTATACTGAAGGGTCAACTAGTACGACTGAAGAGCTAACAACACGACTGCAAAGTCCACAAGTAGTACTGAAGGGTCAACTAGTACACCTGAAGAGCTAACAACTACGACTGCAGAGTCCACAAGTAGTACTGAAGGTCAACTAGTACGACTGAAGAGCTAACAACTACGACTGCAGAGTCACAAGTATACTGAAGGGTCAACTAGTACGACTGAAGAGCATACAACTACAACTGCAGAGTCCACAAGTACTACTGAAGGGTCAACAAGTACGACTGAAAAGATAACAACTCCAACTGCAGAGTCCACAAGTAGTACTGAAGGGTCAACAAGTACGACTGAAGAGCTACCAACTACAACTGCAGAGTCCACAAGTAGTACTGAAGGGTCAACTAGTACGACTGAAGAGCTAACAACTACGACTGCAGAGTCCACAAGTAGTACTGAAGGGTCAACTAGTACGACTGAAGAGCTAACAACTAGACGCAAGTCCACAAGTACTACTGAAGTGTCAACTAGTACGACTGAAGAGCATACAACTACAACTGCAGAGTCCACAAGTACTACTGAAGGGTCAACAAGTACGACTGAAAAGATAACAACTCCAACTGCAGAGTCCACAAGTAGTACTGAAGGGTCAACAAGTACGACTGAAGAGCTACCAACTACAACTGCAGAGTCCACAAGTAGTACTGAAGGGTCAACTAGTACGACTGAAGAGCTAACAACTACGACTGCAGAGTCCACAAGTAGTACTGAAGGGTCAACTAGTACGGCTGAAGAGCTAACAACTACGACTGCAGAGTCCACAAGTACTACTGAAGTGTCAACTAGTACGACTGAAGAGCTAACAACTACGACTGCAAAGTCCACAAGTAGTACTGAAGGGTCAACTAGTACACCTGAAGTGCTAACAACTACGACTGCAAAGTCCACAAGTAGTACTGAAGGGTCAAATAGTACACCTGAAGAGCTAACAACTACGACTGCAGAGTCCACAAGTAGTACTGAAGGGTCAACAAGTACTACCATAGAGGACACAAGTACTCATGATGATATTCCCCATCATAAACATATACACGAAACTGTTAGCCATCATTCGTCCCATCAGCATACTTCCGAACGTAATCGAGGTGTTCCAAGTAGGACAAGAGAAAACGCAAGTACTACTGACAAGTCGACAAATACTACCATAGAGAACACAAATACTCATGGTGATATTCTCCATCATAAAGAAATACACGAAACTGATAGCCATCATTCGTCCCATCAGCATTCTTCCGAACGTAATCGAGGTGTTCCAAGTAGGACAAGAGAAAACGCAAGTACTACTGACAAGTCGACAAATACTACCATAGAGAACACAAATACTCATGGTGCTATTCTCCATCATAAACAAATACACGAAACTGATAGCCATCATTCGTCCCATAAGCATACTTCCGAACGTAATCGAGGTGTTCCAAGTAGGACAACAGAAAACGCAAGTACTACTGACAAGTCGACAAATACTACCATAGAGGACACAACTACTCATGGTGATATTCCCCATCATAAACAAATACACGAAACTGGTAGCCATCATTCGTCCCATCAGCATACTTCCGAACGTAATCGAGGTGTTCCAAGTAGGACAAGAGAAAACGCAAGTACTACTGACAAGTCGACAAATACTACCATAGAGAACACAACTACTCATGGTGATATTCCCCATCATAAACAAATACATGAAACTGATAGCCATCATTCGTCCCATCAGCATACTTCCGAACGTAATCGAGGTGTTCCAAGTAGGACAACAGACAACGCAAGTACTACTGACAAGTCGACAAATACTACCATAGAGAACACAACTACTCATGGTGATATTCCCCATCATAAACAAATACACGAAACTGGTAGCCATCATTCGTCCCATCAGCATACTTCCGAACGTAATCGAGATGTTCCAAGTAGGACAACAGTTAACGCAAGAACTACTGATAAGTCGACAAATACTACCATAGAGAACACAACTACTCATGGTGATATTCTCCATCATAAAGAAATACACGAAACTGATAGCCATCATTCGTCCCAACAGCATACTTCCGAACGTAATCGAGGTGTTCCAAGTAGCATAATAGATAACAGAAATACTACTGACAAGTCGACAAGTACTACCATAGAGAACACAAATACTCATGGTGATATTCCCCATCATAAACAAATACACGAAACTGATAGCCATCATTCGTCCCATAAGCATACTTCCGAACGTAATCGAGGTGTTCCAAGTAGGACAACAGAAAACGCAAGTACTACTGACAAGTCGACAAATACTACCATAGAGAACACAACTACTCATGGTGATATTCCCCATCATAAACAAATACACGAAACTGGTAGCCATCATTCGTCCCATCAGCATACTTCCGAACGTAATCGAGGTGTTCCAAGTAGGACAACAGATAACGCAAGTACTGCTGACAAATCGACAAATACTACCATAGAGAACACAAATACTCATGGTGAAATTCCCCATCATAAACAAATACACGAAACTGATAGCCATCATTCGTCCCATCAGCATACTTCCGAACGTAATCGAGGTGTTCCAAGTAGGATAATAGATAACAGAAATACTACTGACATGTCGACAAATACTACCATAGAGGACACAAGTACTCATGGTGATATTCCCCATCATAAACAAATACACGAAACTGAGAGCCATCATTCGTCCGATAAGCATACTTCCGAACGTAATCGAGGTGTTCCAAGTAGGACAACAGATAACGCAAGTACTACTGACAAGTCGACAAATACCACCATAGAGAACACAACTACTCATGGTGATATTCCCCATCATAAACAAATACACGAAACTGGTAGCCATCATTCGTCCCATCAGCATACTTCCGAACGTAATCGAGGTGTTCCAAGTAGGATAATAGATAACAGAAATACTACTGACATGTCGACAAATACTACCATAGAGGACACAAGTACTCATGGTGATATTCCCCATCATAAACAAATACACGAAACTGAGAGCCATCATTCGTCCGATAAGCATACTTCCGAACGTAATCGAGGTGTTCCAAGTAGGACAACAGAAAACGCAAGTACTACTGATAAGTCGACAAATACTACCATGGAGAACACAACTACTCATGGTGATATTCCCCATCATAAACAAATACACGAAACTGATAGCCATCATTCGTCCCATCAGCATACTTCCGAACGTAATCGAGGTGTTCCAAGTAGGACAACAGATAACGCAAGTACTACTGACAAGTCGACAAATACCACCATAGAGAACACAACTACTCATGGTGATATTCCCCATCATAAACAAATACACGAAACTGGTAGCCATCATTCGTCCCATCAGCATACTTCCGAACGTAATCGAGGTGTTCCAAGTAGGACAACAGATATCGCAAGTACTGCTGACAAATCGGCAAATACTACCATAGAGAATACAAATACTCATGGTGATATTCCCCATCATAAACAAATACACGAAACTGAGAGCCATCATTCGTCCGAAAAGCATACTTCCGAACGTAATCGAGGTGTTCCAAGTAGGACAACAGAAAACGCAAGTACTTCTGACAAGTCGACAAATACTACCATAGAGAACACAACTACTCATGGTGATATTCCCCATCATAAACAAATACACGAAACTGATAGTCATCATTCGTCCCATCAGCATACTTCCGAACGTAATCGAGGTGTTCCAAGTAGGATAATAGATAACAGAAATACTACTGACATGTCGACAAATACTACCATAGAGGACACAAGTACTCATGGTGATATTCCCCATCATAAACAAATACACGAAACTGAGAGCCATCATTCGTCCCATCAGCATACTTCCGAACGTAATCGAGGTGTTCCAAGTAGGACAACAGATATCGCAAGTACTGCTGACAAATCGGCAAATACTACCATAGAGAATACAAATACTCATGGTGATATTCCCCATCATAAACAAATACACGAATCTAATAGTCATCATTCGTCCCATCAGCATACTTCCGAACGTAATCGAGGTGTTCCAAGTAGGATAATAGATAACAGAAATACTACTGACATGTCGACAAATACTACCATAGAGGACACAAGTACTCATGGTGATATTCCCCATCATAAACAAATACACGAAACTGAGAGCCATCATTCGTCCGATAAGCATACTTCCGAACGTAATCGAGGTGTTCCAAGTAGGACAACAGATAACGCAAGTACTACTGACAAGTCGACAAATACTACCATAGAGAACACACATACTCATGGTGATATTCCCCATCATAAACAAATACACGAAACTGATAGCCATCATTCGTCCCATCAGCATACTTCCGAACGTAATCGAGGTGTTCCAAGTAGGATAATAGATAACAGAAATACTACTGACAAGTCGACAAATACTACCATAGAGAACACAACTACTCATGGTGATATTCCCCATCATAAACAAATACACGAAACTGATAGTCATCATTCGTCCCATCAGCATACTTCCGAACGTAATCGAGGTGTTCCAAGTAGCATAATAGATAACAGAAATACTACTGACAAGTCGACAAATACTACCACAGAGAACTTAACTACTCATGGTGATATTCCCCATCATAAACAAATACACGAAACTGATAGCCATCATTCGTCCCATCAGCATACTTCCGAACGTAATCGAGGTGTTTCAAGTAGGATAATAGATAACAGAAATACTACTGACATGTCGACAAATACTACCATAGAGGACACAAGTACTCATGGTGATATTCCCCATCATAAACAAATACACGAAACTGAGAGCCATCATTCGTCCGATAAGCATACTTCCGAACGTAATCGAGGTGTTCCAAGTAGGACAACAGATAACGCAAGTACTACTGACAAGTCGACAAATACTACCATAGAGAACACACATACTCATGGTGATATTCCCCATCATAAACAAATACACGAAACTGATAGCCATCATTCGTCCCATCAGCATACTTCCGAACGTAATCGAGGTGTTCCAAGTAGCATAATAGATAACAGAAATACTACTGACAAGTCGACAAATACTACCATAGAGAACACAACTACTCATGGTGATATTTCCCATCATAAACAAATACACGAAACTGATAGTCATCATTCGTCCCATCAGCATACTTCCGAACGTAATCGGGGTGTTCCAAGTAGGATAATAGATAACAGAAATACTACTGACAAGTCGACAAATACTACCATTGAGAACACAACTACTCATGGTGATATTCCCCATCATAAACAAATACACGAAACTAATAGTCATCATTCGTCCCATCAGCATACTTCCGAACGTAATCGAGGTGTTCCAAGTAGGATAATAGATAACAGAAATACTACTGACATGTCGACAAATACTACCATAGAGGACACAAGTACTCATGGTGATATTCCCCATCGTAAACAAATACACGAAACTGATAGCCATCATTCGTCCCATCAGCATACTTCCGAACGTAATCGAGGTGTTCCAAGTAGGATAATAGATAACAGAAGTACTACTGACAGATCGACAAATACTAATATTAAACACACAGGTACTGATGATGTTATTGCCAATTACAAACAAATAACCGAACACAAGCAAAGATCCGAGCATGGTAGGCATCATTTGCCCCACCAGCATACTTCCAAACATAGGCAAGTTGTTCCAAATATGCATAGACGTAAACATCACTAAACACTGCAACAAATCAGACTTTATAAGCAATAATTAATACCAATTCAATTTCCAAAATTCCATTATTCATGCAATTAACTATCTAGAAGTCAATTGGGACGAGAACAAATTTAATATATTGTACTGGAGCAGGATTTTTTTATCTTGAAGAAGCTTTTGATATTGGATGGATGAAACGACTACTTTTCAAATTTGTACCGTTCAATTTTGAACTATATAATTACCTAGAGAAAGTCGACAACATTATTGCATTTGTGGATGATCCTGTAATTTGCAGCACAAGCAAAACAATAGATGGTAATCAGAATCCGCATAGCAAATTTTATATGGTGAAAAGCTATACAATTAACTGGTACTTATAAAACAATACGGGGGATGGCGAAAAAAAACTCTTCCGTTCAATGGTATATCTTGAGAAATTGCTGTATTTTGATAAACACATAAAACAACAATAGGTGAAAGCAAAAAAAAAAACTCTTTCTATTTAAACGTAAGTTCCACTCGATACATTTAAAAGAAGAGGTGAAGGTTAGAAAGTATCAGGCTTTAATTCGTCCCATTATGGCATATGCCGCTGCAATATGGTTCTTAATTTCGCCATCTTATATGGAAAGATTGCGAATATATAAAATAAAGTGTCTAAGAATATGCAAAGCCATGTACAGAACAACGGAAAGCGTGTACACAAAATTTCATTCCTAAGTACAATAGAAACATTAGTATATAAACATAATACAGCAAATAAAAACAATACATAATTTTATAATACACAATCAACATAATTATAGTTTTTCACTATATAAATGAGACATGCCATATTTATTAAACAGGCTTCAAAGTGGGTATTTGGCTATTGCCAATATTTACTTTAGTTATTGCACATTACACTATTTATTATCAGTATATACGTTTTTCCAATCGTTTTTTCTCTGTAGTGATTTTCAGTCACGTCACTTTTTCCGTTGCCAATCAATCCTTTGTTTGTTGCCAACCCTTGCCGATAGGCTGTGGTTTGGGTTGCCACAGGTATATCCCACCGGAAACATTCAAATCAATATTTGATCAAAATAAGAGCACTCCAGAACGATCAAGCACTTTCAATCCTATGCCACAAGTATAGAAGGGCAAACACCAACAAAAAAACAAAATTAAGACGAGTTCCAGACAAATAATGGATTAAGAAAGTAGCTGCCATTGATCAGTTATGTAGTTACCGAAAATTGCAATCGGTGCAAAAATTTGTTCTCTTCGAAATTAATATATTATAATAAGTATAATAATACAATATATTTTTGTTTTTATTTTTCATAATTGTTCCCTAGTACCCCATATTACATATTATCATTCAGCCAATTGTGTCCAATGTTGATCAAAGGGCTTGTCAATATTCTTCCTATTTTTTGATACTGCTGGATCTTATACTTACTCATCTAATTTTCCTTAACTTTATGATTACTTGTTCCAACAAATGTACCGCGCCTGTATTAAACACTTATAGTGCCTAAATTTCAGTTCGATAGAACAAAAAACCTAAAAGGTTTTCTAATAAGAACCTGAATTTTAATCGGGGTTTGTTTGGTAGGTAAGAGCAAAAATAAGTAAAAATTTTAATGCTCTAACTATTGCGGTTTATGAGATACGACTCGAGGACGGACGGACTGACGCACGGACTGACGGACGAACGGCGACCGCGTGGACAACGGAGTCTCTGCAAACCCTAAAGAACAAAAATAAAAAATAATTTTTACTCAAGAAAATTAATGTGTCATTACACAATTTCCGTTTAAAGAATAAAGTAATAAATCAAAAAAAAAATTCTCATTTTGTTGTACTAAATAAATATGGCGTATCTATCGCGTATAATCAAGGAAACCCAACGATTGCGACAGGATCCAGTGCCAGGTATTGCCGCTTAGCCAGATGAGGACTATTCTCGACGTAACTATCGATGGTCCTAAGGATACACCCTACGAGAGCGGACAGTTCAAATTGGAATTGTTTCTGCCTAGAAAATATCCCATGGCACTGCCAAAGGTTCGCTTCCTTACGCGTATCTTTCATCCGAATATTGACAATTTGAGACGTATTTGCTTTGATGTGCTCAAAAAAGAATGGACTCCAAATCTACAGATTAGAGCAATCTTGCTCTCAATACAGGCTCTGTTGAGCTCTCCCATTACGGACGATGGACTAAACAATGAGGCGGCAATGCTTTGGAAAACTGATCTAGATAGTGCATTGTTACGAGCTCGCCAATGGACTAAGCAATGTGAATCTACTGCAACAGTTGCAACAGTTGGAACAGATGTACTTCAATCTTAAAACGCATTTTTTAATCTTACTTCATGCGGAACTTATGTTTATCATTTGAAATAAATTCTTAAATAAATTTTATGGTGTTTTCTTTGGGAGGTACCCTTCCTAGTGCTCCGATCAAACTGAAATTTTAACACTATAAGTTTCTAATTCACAGCCACAAACCAAGCAATGTTGATCAAAGGGCTTGTCAATACTGAGCGGGTTTTACGCAGTTGTTTGTTTGTCTCTTGAAGCTGGTAATCTTGCTGGATATTATACGTAATCATCTAATTTTCCTTAACTTTTTGTGGCTTCCATTCCATTCCCATTATTTTAGTACACCGATTATCTGCTATGCAAACAGTCTACATTTGAATACTTGTTGGATTTCGTCACTTTCTTCTATTGTAAGATGACTACTACTTGTTACCATGTTCATCATAATCTGAATTTATTAAATTAAGTTATGTTTAGTTAATTAATTATATTTTATACAAAGTCCAGATGAATCCATTGAACATAAGAAGCTGGCAGTGTGTTCGTAATACTTATGAGTTGGATGGCCATGACGGAATATACCCACACTATTGTTCAAATTAGTGGAGATGAAGCTTACCTTTCTGTGGTAACTAATTTATGTGCTATATAATAATCAAGATATGACCAAGAAGTGGCAGAATTTGGAATTATTATACTATTTTTTTTTTTTTTTTTTTGTTTTTCATTTGCCAAAGATCGATATGAGATTAACTACATTTATTATATTGTATATACAATATTATATATTTAATACATTTAATACTGTGTCAGCATGTCATAAATACAAGCCCTTGTGCTTGAGCTTTTTGAGTGGCATAGTCCTGCCAAAATTATATTCTCCAGTTGTACCGCCGTTAAGAAAAATTCTTATTAATAAATAAATAAAAAATAAATAAAATTATTATTAATAAATAAATAAAATTAATGTGCCTTTTGATTTGTTGATTCTTAGAATCATAGAATCACGAAGAGCAGAAGATATTATTTTATACTTAAATTGAAATGCATGTGAAATAGTATCAATGATTACACGATGATAGATTACTAAATTTAGTGCCTTTATTCAGAAGGTTGGGGTGCCATGTTGCCAAATGTTGGTTACATTATAAATATGTTTAAATACGTAAGATTAATTATATTTTCCATGAGTTTTCCTCATTTTGCAATTAGTGAGTGTTGTTGTGATTTCATTTTCTCAGACCAAAGTCAATTGATATTGTTAATAAAAATATTCCGTTGTTTATTTAACGTTGTGATAAAACTAATTATGTGAAACATTGAAAAATATGTAGAATTATTGATCTTCACATAAAAAGATCATTCGGATGAAGCCTCTTCAAACGGCGCCGACTCACCCAATGAGAGAAGGATCTTGCCAAAATGTTAGGATGATTTTTGAAGTTTTATGTGTTGATGATTTCATTACACACCGTGGGTATTTTTTAAATCTCTGTGCAATAACCAAGGAGTAAGGAGTTATACGCCGAAGCGCTCCGTTTTGGCAAGCTTGAACTCTCTGAATGTTGCTGGCAGCAGCAGAACCCCAGATTTGAATCTCATAACGCCAGACAGATGCCAATACTTGTCTGTAAATTGTTCTCTTATTGTTGAGTGACAACCTACTAGATGCCCGAAGCAACCAATCAAGTCTTTGTAATTTCGCATAACAACATGCAGTGATAGATTTTATATGACCTTGCCATGTAAGTCGCTTATCCAGCATTAGACCGAGGTAATGAACTTGATTCACCAGAGGGTTAATAGAGGAGTCATAACTGACAACTGGACAATTTCCACGCCTTAATGTAGAAACGTCTGGCCCAGACGTAGAATCTATGCAAACAATCCTGCAGAATCTCTGAAGCTTCCTGAGCCGAGAAAGATTTTACCAGGATGGTTGTTTCATCAGCATATATAGCAATGGTGTCTTCATGTGAGTCCACCGATGGAATATCTGCTATATATAGCGAGTACAGAAAGGGTGCGAATGCATTGCCTTGCGGCACGCCAGCTCTAATATTTCTTCTTGATGACTTTGTATCACCCACGTTGAGAAAGAATGTTCGACCACAGAAATATGTTTTTATTAGGCAATGCTGTTTAGCTGAAAGGAGGCGTTTGATCTTGTGAAGCAGACCGTCAATCTATAGTCTCTCAAGGTCCTGTTTAGCGTCCAAGAAAACCACATAGCAGCATTGTTTTAACTCAAAAAACAAGAATTGAATTGAATTCTATTGTTTCTCTGGATAAATATTTGATATTTTTTTGGACCTAAACTATTATAATAACTACTAAAGTCATAAATGAAATAGAATATAGAAATTCTTAGCCATAAAATTATATATTGTGATATTAAAGTAAAATTGAATTAGTAAAAGTAATATGAAGCCTAACAAAGATTTCTTAGTCTTTTTGTGGGCTTGTTTATGCAATGCAGATGAGGAGTGAAGAGACTACTGAGACCTTCACTATGACATCAATGCATTTTTGGAACATATTGTCCATGAAATACAGTAATTGCAACAAGGCCAGTGGACTAATTAACAATGACTTTAAGGCAAACTGAGGCGAGCCCAGCCAAACCCAAGTACGAGGGACAAAACTTGATAAAAAAAAAAAAACCATCAAAGTTCATACCACAGTGGGAACAGTGGCAAAATGTTGTTGTACTTTATGCAGAGATGCCTCGCCACACACCTTCAATATGTAATTAAAGAGAAAACACAATTCTAGACCGAGATGTGATGAGGCACACAAAATGGTGTAAGAAAATGAATTTAAAAAAGGAAAAACAAGCAAAAAAGACGGTGGCGACAGTTAGTTACCAGCTTTTTTCATCATTATCAGCACCAACAGCAACATGAGTGTACTAAAAATTTAATCTAGGGAGACGAGACAAATCAAAAATATTGTAAATATAAATAAGTCAGCATTTAATATTTCGTACTTAGTTCTTCGGCCCGATGTCATTAATGCAGTTTAGGTTTAGGGGGGTAGTTTACTATTCCTTTTGCCCACTTTGGTACGCCCATGAACAGTCGTAGCAATTTTACATAACGCAAACAACACATTTCTCTTGCATAATTGGCATAAAGCTGAGTGCTGAGCTGAGAAGTTAAGGTTTTTGGTGCAGAAGTGTTGACTAGTTGTGCGCAGCGCATTAGTGTTGACAAGATGACGTTATTACTGAAAAAAAAACACCCCTACTCCGTCAGACTATTTGACTATCCGAGTGTCTGTCTGTCTATCTGTCAAGTAAAAGCATAATTCAAGAATTATGCATATTAAATAGTTTTCAGTTGCGTTTTACTTGCGGCTTTTGTGGTTCGTTGCATTTTTACCTTAATTCAATTCCCCACTCAACAACCAACCACCAATCCTCATTATATATTCTTTATCCTTTATTTTTCTTTCCCCCATCAAAACCAGTGTGCCGCGTTTATGCGTTCTTGTTATTGCATTTCAGTTTTAACGTTAGCATGCAACATGGCGTATGATGAATATTAACGTTTTATATATTTGTTATACAACTTGTTGTTGTTACTGTTTCACGGCTTATCATCATCAACATCATCATAGACACAATATTTTGAATTTGCCACATTTATGTGGAAACACTTTTAGAATTTTCCAGAATTTTTAATTTAAATAAATATAGGAAATGAAACCTGATGCTTTTTAGTATCATAAATATAAAATAAATTAAGATGACAACATCAACTTTGATTCTATTTAAAGTTTATAAATCTTTTATAACTTTAAAATGCAAATCATAGTAAATTTAAAAGTATCATAAAGATTATTTTTAGGGATATAAGTTTTGGTTTATATGGAATATGTATAGCTTTAATTCTACATATTATCAAGGCTACCTTCAGGCATGAGTTTTCCAGAGAATGAAAAGAAAAGAGGTTGTTCTAAAGTCCTTGTTATCCATTTAAAATTCATATTCTTAACCGTCCATTCTATGGGCCCAGACAGGTGTTTTTCTATGAAATAAAATATAATATAAAATAATCTTATAGCTGAAAACCTTGTCAGCTAGGGCTAGTAGGTTAAGAATTTCACTTCTTTATATAAATAAATAAATACAATAATCTTATCTGTTAAAGCGAATGATTAGTGGTCTTAGAGATGAAAGGATCTTAACCTATTCTCAAACGTTAAGAATCTTAACTTTCTTCATATGAAGTTGTAACATATTGTAGGTTGTGATATTTGTATATTTAATCCTGTTTAACACAGCACTAGAGCTGTGTGCTAAACCACACGTAATGTTATGATGCCCAAGTGAACAACTCATACAGATACCATGAAATGGAAGTCGTAATCCGTTAGGAAGTGTATAAAGCTTCACCTGCCGAAGCTAGTTGCTTCCCATAAGTTATGTTTAATATCTAAACTTTCCTGCTAAACTAAATGATTTATAATTTTATGGTGCGCGTAGAAGTCTTTGGCGTAAGCCTCCATGCTGCCGCTATTGGTATAAAGTGCTTATCACAATTATAAGACATTTTGAAAATTTTACTTCTAACCGTCGCCAAAACTGTGGGGTTTACATTTTATAAATAATTAAAACAGCGAATGAAGGTACAAAGAATAAACCGCAAAAAAACAGTACAGTATTTCTATTTTTAGAACAGCATGGGAAAAGAATATTTAGTTTTAGTTTTAATGTTCGCATTTTTGCGTGACTGCAGCCTTATCAGAACTATAAGCCACTTACTTAAAATTGAATCGAAAGTGACAGGCTTCATTGAATTTTTAAGTTTGGTAGCAGAAAACGTGTTTTTAATCGATTTTAATTAATATGCCACCAAAAAAGCGTTTAAGGGAAAAAGAAATGGGCTTAATTAAGGCTTATTCAAGTTCAAACTGAAATGTAAGCGAAATCTCAAGGAAAATTGGTCGTAGTCCCACAGTAATTGCGAATTTTTTTGAGAGACTTTGAAAATTATGGAAAACTAATAAATTCTCGAAGAAAATCAATTCTTGCTGCAAGGGATAAAAGGTATATGTTGTAATAAATAAAGCGAGCAATTCCACAGTGTCGTGCTCCCAACTTGCTGCTTCTTGCAGTAGAAAGGTGTCTCTTATGACTGTTTGGCGAACATTAAATTCGTCGTAGCACATTGTCAGAGTCGTATTTAAGAAGGTGCCCGCACTTTAGAAGTGCCACAAAGAAGCACGATTTCGTTTCGCGGAAAATAACTTCATGTAGCCAAGTAAGACAATTTTACTGTACAATATTCGCATTGATCTTAACGTGATTTCTTTAAATAAGGTTATTTTTTCCGATGAGAGAAAAAAAAGGAACCCCTGGCTTTCTCAAAGAGAAACTTTGTTGGCGGGTCAGTAATGGTCTGGTGCGCTTTCGCTAAATGTGATACGATCGAATTGAGACTTACAAGCTCAATAATGAACATAAATGTGCTTGAAAGTAGCCTGCTTCCTTTTTCGGCCGAAAATAGGGAAAACCCATATGTTTTCATGCATGACAATGCTCCAATACCCAAAAGTCGCCGAACAATGGCATTTTTGCAAGACTGCTCTGTCCAGGTGATGGACTGGCCAACATGTTCGCCCCCATTGAAAATGTTTGGCGAGTATTAGTACGTTGAGCTTATGCTGAAAATATTTAAAAAATTCAAAAATGTTTCCGATCTAAGAAGGTCGATTTTGGAACATGCTTGCCATGAACAGCCTTGTTCACAACCTTATAAATTCAATGAAAACCTGTATTTTTGAAGTTGGGAAAAACCGAGGTGGACGCATTGGACGTATTAATATTTATTGTTTTTGTAAAAACTACTGTTGAGGTACAATTTTTTGTTGTTTTAAGACTTAAAAAAAGAAAGTGTCTTATAATTTTGATAAACGCGCAAAAGGGGAATTTCACTATTCTTGTATCATTCTGATTATTATTATTTACTAAAGGAGAAAAAGAAATTGGTGGTAGTAATTGATAATTGATTGCCAATAACCTAAAATTATTTTAGAATTTCTATCTTTAATACCTAATACCAGATATTTATAAAAAAAAAAAATAAGTGTCTTATATTTGTGAGAAGCACCTTAGATTTTGTTAGAAGTAGCAACTAATCTAGTTAGACCTTGGTTCACGAACAGAAGTTTATCACGAGTTAAATTTTAACTTTAAAATGAAAAACATTTATTTTTAAGGTGAGATTAGTAATATTGGCTTTGTGTGATACTCTTCTTAAGGAAGAAACTTTGTCTTTCTTAAAAGGTTTCATATTTGCTAAGTGAAAAATCTTCTGATCCGTAGATTGTTTATTTTAAGTTGAATAGCAGCAAGACTAGAATGATATTTCTAGTTACATAATCCTTCCCTAGTTTTTGAGATGTCAAATGGAAATATTGCACAGAATATGTTTTTTCTATGTCTAACTTGAAGTATTAAAGTTTAATACACTTTTCTTTCTGTTTCATTTTTTTTTTTATCAAGATCTCTAAAAGTTATATAAACTATATATGCAAATCTACATAGTATTGACCGTTCAGTTTCTTTTATATTTTTATATAGTTAAATAGGTCAGAGATACATATATACAATATATCAAATATAAGATAGTCTACTGAATATTATGTTATAGTAATCAAATTTAAAAACTGTGAAATTTAAGTATGTGCTTATGGTCCTTTTATCGAATTATACTTATATTCATTTGACTTAAACATAATAGAGAAAAACACAATCCTTTTACAGTTTCCTAAATGATGAGTGAAGGATTAACAAAACAAAAAAAAAAACCCTTAATTTGACTTTTGTTCGATTTTTTGAATTCAATTTGCTTTTTAATACAAAGCGACATCATTTGTATGAAGTTGAGCCAAGGACAAAAGATAACGGACAAAGGCATCATTATGAAATAATTACCTCAATGTACAGCTAGGTAAATTGGTTGGTTGGCTTGCTTGCTTTTGTTTGATGATGATGGTGATGATGATGATGACGATGATACTGATTACCTACCTCAAATAAATAAAGATATCAACCACAGATTTCAATACATCAAGGAGCTTAAGTATTTCTTTGTTTGTTAGTCTGTTTTATCTGTCTGTTTATCTATTTATTTGTATATCTGACAGTTTGCCACTCTGTTGTATTGTGCTTATTTACAATACATACATATTGTATATATTGTATCTTTGTGTGTATAAAAGCGAATTCATGTTGTGACAATTGTGCACAACAAACATCCATTTTTAGTACCTTTATTCATATAGAATTTACTGTTTCAATATAAATTCATTTAATTCATGTTTGTGTATGTGTATGTATATGTAGAATACCTTTCCGGAGTACATATGTGTATAAATTTATCTATTTGTAAGTTAAATTGTGACTTTGATTTGCTACTTAACATTTTGCATATGTTGAGATACTTTAAAACAAAAAGAAAAATGGAACGTGGAACGTGGCTTAAAAGCAAATAGGATAAATTGGCTTGCACATAAATAGAAATCAAAGTTAAAGCATAAAGAAATGAGAATAGGTTTTACCGTATCCATTAACATGTCAACCCTTAATACTGGCAGAGCAACCTTTGGAACTTTAACTTCAAGTTAAATACAATTGGGTACCAGTCACAGACAAATTTGAAACATAAAATATATACATACATGCATGCAGACAGATAGACAGACAGACAGTTAGATATAGATACAGAAGACAAACACACTTATATATTGTATATGTGTACGAAGATTAGTATAAAACGATACATAGAAATATACAAAGATATGTGGCGACACCAACGCAGACTATAACAGTTGGGGCTTGCTTAGACAGTTCAATTTTGAAGATAACCTTTTGCCAATAGTGAAAGAAACTTTTTGTCCCAAGCATTTGCCCTCAATATTTATAGAAATATACTTATATACAAACATAGATACTTGTACACATATGTATTATTATTTGAATCTTCTTTATTAAATATATGAATGAATCTTTGCCACAATATTAACATACCTACATGTGTGTGTGTGTGTGTGTGTGTGTTTGTGTGTCATCCAGTAACAATAGAAAAATACACGGCCAACAAGCAGACATCGTCATCGTCATTGTCTTGACATCGATATTAATATCAACATCAACATCAACATCGACATTGTTTTCATATTTATGAAGCCTAGGAGAATATTGGCTTCAGTCATCTCCTTTTCATTTTTATAGCCGACGGCGCTTTTGGTTTTTGCTTTTGGTTTTGGTTTCATTCTGATTTCATTCAACATATCACTTCTTCAGCTTGTGCGTTTTGATTCGAATTGCTTCGATTCGATTAGATAAGATTAGCTTTAGCTCAATTCAGCTCACTTCGTTTTGGTTTCATTCGCCTTGGCTCAGTTTAGTGTTGACTGTCAAAGACACAGAATGCGGCATTTAGGGTGCCTGTGGCTATCTTCATTACATTAAAGCAGATTATACTGGTCTTAGTTGCTCTGTTATTATCCTTCCCCTCCCATAACAATCCAATTTCTTTGCAATTCTCTCAGTCTCCTTATCCTTGCATTAGCTAAAATTCGCGCCAAATTATGTTTATAGGCGAGAATAAGCTTTTCTAGTTTCTCGTAACGGCTAAAAGCTAAACACTTTCAAAAGCTTCGACTCATTCACATTCATTATCCTTCGTTTTACTTCGTTCGTTCAACTCGTCAATGGTCGTGTCATTCGTTCGTTCATAAGTCCTTTTGTAGTCAGTTTGTTGGCTCACTCATTCATTTACTTGGTTTGGTTGTTGGCATCATGTTGAATTTTAACTTATTGTGTTTTTTTTTTGTTTTTTTTTTTTTTGTATTTTAAGCTCAAGCTGAGCGTGGTGAAAAATGGCACGTTGACTGCATCAACTGTAAAAAGGACATGTTACTCACGCACACTGTGTCCAAAAAATGGCGCATAATCATATCATCAGACTCCGCATTCAATGCTGGTGTTAGTGTCGGAGATTTTCTTGTGCCTCAGGCACATTGAGAGTTCCATTCAAAAAATGACACAAAACACAAGAGTGGAGTAGACTGAAGTAGAGTAGAGTAGAGTAGAGCAGAGTAAAGTGGAATGGAGTGGAGTGGAGTTTAGTACAAAAGAGAAGTCTTTAGCCAAATTTAACGTGGTGTTAAGAATAATAAAAACATAACGCCAGCATCGCCAACAATGCCAACATTGGCCATAACCATTACGCATCCTACTACATACAATATTATGAATGCCATGAGCCAATGGTGCGTATGAGTAATGGTACTGCCGGCAATGGCATTGGAAAAACAATATTTAATACAAAAAAACAAAAAACATACACACAAGGAACAATTTGCGTTGCCTTTGTTTCATACCACACATTGAATACTCTTCAAAAGATTCAAAAGATCTTTACAGTTTATATGATAAATCCTTGATTGATTGATTGATTGATTGGTTCATCTATAAGTTTGTTATGAAATAGTTTTTTAGACAAAAATTGATTTGCTTGGTCCCAGGTTTATAAATACATATTTGATTGATATCTTATTCATGTGCATATATTATGCTTATTTAGTAAAATGTTTTGAATCATATTAATAGCTTTTATTTCATCTTAGAAAAACATTGCTTCCATTTTCAAAATAATTGCGATTGCTTCCATCAACTAAAATGACTTAAATTGGTTTCATTGTTTATAAGATTTTCAGCATAAGATTTATAAAGTTGGTTGGTCATGGGATTAGATAAGAGCAGAGTCTCTTAACTAAAGAAGATGTTCTGAAAGTCTGATATTAATAATTAATTAATTTTTCCAAGACTTTCTTAGTACAAATGTTCACAGTTTTTTTAGGCCTGGGTAATGATACCGAAGTCTATTCTATTGTAGGTATATTAAAACTTTATAGTGGAAATGAAAGAACCAATATTATCATATTTACGTTGGCCAAATATTATACAATTTTGTTTCTTAAAATTTTTGTGGAAATAATTTTTAGGGTTCCGGACCCAAAGAGTACCAAAGGTCCGTCCGTCCGTCAGTTCTCACGTCATATCTTATGAAACGTAATAGCTAGAGAGTTGAAAATTTCATAGATTATGTAGTTCTAATGCTCGGAGCATTACTAAAATTAAAATATTTTCAAAAACTTAAAAAGGTCCCCGGTGCCCATATAAGAAACATTTTGGTTTGTATGGCAGCTATACGATCCAGTAATCCCATAATCTTGAAACTTATATTGTCTAAATTTCAATTTGATCAGACCACTAGAAAGGGTACCTCCCATACAAACCCCCATTAAAATTCATGTTCTTATTATAAAAACTATTTAGTTTTTGTCCTATCAAATTGAAACTTAGACATTATCAATTTCTGCAATAAGCATTAGACATCTGTTGGAATCAATCAAATCGGCCAACTAGGAGGGGTAGCTCCCATACAAACCAACCACTAAAATTCAGGTTCTTATTAGAAAAACTTTTCTATTTTTTGTTCTATCGAAATGAAATTTAGACACTATAAGGTTTTGGTATAGATGCTACACATCCGTTTGAATCAGCTAAATCGGCCAACTAGGAGGGGTACCTCCCATACAAACCAACCACTAAAACTCAGGTTCTTATTAGAAAAACTTTTTTGTTTTTTGGACTATTGAACTGAAATTTAGACACTATAAGTTTCTGATATAGGCGTGGTATATTTGTTGGAATCAGTCAAATCGGAACACTGAAGGGAGTACCTCCCATACAAACCCCAACCTGGTATGCACTCGGCCCATTTTTAAATTTAAACAGATGTTTGTTTGTTTTGTTTTTTTTTTTCTTCAAATATTTTTTTCTTTACAATCAATTGAACCAAAGTGTTACAAACATCATAGCAACTTAATAATACCTTATTCGTTAATGCGCATTGTGTTTATAGTGTATATAATAATAATAATATTACGCATACGCAACGTGTGCAAAATATTATTTGTTACAGTTTTGTTTTTCGTATTGTTTTAATTTTCTTCCGCCTTTTTTTTTTTTTTTTTCTTTTGTTTTGAAATCAGAAACATTTCTTAAGCAAATAATCTTCGAAATCATGTTAAATATATAAAAACAAGATTTTCTTCTTTTCTTCTAATAATTTTTCGTCTATTTTTTTTTTTTTGTTTTTATATAATTTCAAATTGAAAATGAAATTTGTGTTTGCTTTGACGTCACAAAAAAGCTTAGGCAATTTAAGAAGGAATGCCAAAAATTGCAAACGAATGAAAAGAAAAATATTATGAATTACGCAAAATTACATGATTGCACGTTTGCTGTTATGTCTCGGATTTCTTGAATAAAAAAAATATGAAACAGAAGGTTGGAGGAAAAATTATTTCCAAAGCAAACAAATTGCAAATTATGCACGTGGGTGGGTGATTGTTGTTGGTTAAAGAAAGGTTCCTCATGACTCTGCATGTCTGCTTCGGTATATGTGTCTGTAAAAGCATGGCTGGCTGTGTGTGTGTATATGCATCTGTGTGTATGACAGCAAGTTACGCCATAAAACCTAATCAAGTGCAACGCCGCACATTGCAAAGCGCAATTTATTTGAATGTTCCACACCACTTTAGCAGCGCCATGACTTATCAAACGCCAACATGCATTCGCCTAAGCGAAAGAGGTGACTTTGCACAGTGTAATGTAAACTAAAGAAACTAGAGGAAAAATTTTAAAATTGTAATTAATTAAGTCTTATTTTAGTATCTCTTACAATATTATGGGCAGTAGAATAGTTAGTCTTCTATTAATGAGGGAGTTCTATATTTTACAATTAGTATAGTACAGAATTTCTGAACTTAAATGATGACATTTTTTCAATAAACTCAACTTCTTCAGAGATACATAGTAGAAGGTTGATTCTTAAAACAGAAAGTAAAAGTAAATTCACATAAATCTGTACAAACTACATTACTATATATTTATATTTACAATCAGACGAGGATTATTTTTTACTTAGAACTTGAAATTAGGAATAGGCGGAATTGAATTTCCATAGAATAACTTTGTTAAGAACAAATTAGAGAGAATAACATTTGTTCAAGGTCAAAAAAGAAGAAAAATAAATTATTTGCTATCTCAAACCACGCACAAATTTATACAATTCTAGATTTCAAATTGGTTTTTTTGTAGTGAGACATACACAAACAAGGGCATAGTTTAAGGGTTAATTCCTTACATTTTTTACACTACTAATATCTCAACAAATTCTTGAATTATCATAACAAATTTTGCCAATGACACTGCTATAATCACCCGCTCCCATTGCCCAGTTAAAGCTGCTACAGGCCTGGAAAACCATCTTAAAATCATGCAAGATTGATTATCTAAAAAATTTACTCTTTCTAGGCACAAAGAATGTGACTGCATTTTAAATCAAATTGACAGTTGAGTCTTGAAAGTACAATTCTACTTTACAAAATAATGTTGAAAATGGTTTGACACAATAAGTAATTTAAATACTTTGCCAACGCTCCTTGGTATATAGCAAATCACTCAATACATAAAGATGTTGTAGAAGCTTGAAGATTAGCCCTATCACATTGATATGTCTTATTGTATTTTAGGATCCTGTTATTGTACATTCATCAGCTTATCTTTTCTGATAAAATTATATTTGCGACTTCCACACTTTGTGATGTCACTTGCGAAATGTATGCTGATGTTATCAGACATTACAAGATACTTGAAATCCTGACTAAATCGGACGCAAATCAACTTCCCTTTCTTGCTTACTGACTCAACATGATGTCTCTACTTTGTGAGTTTCTGACTTGCTTTACTGAATACCGATAAGGTCAGATGTTGTTTTCTTTTTTCTTTTTTTGTAACGTCTCAAGGCTACCACTTACATACTATAACATATTTACATATAACTATGTACATATATTGTGTTTCACAAAAAATTTGTAGTCTTAGTTCCTTTTGCTTTTAAATTTCATTACAAATTCTTTATACGAGTACAGAAACGCAACCTGCTCAGTCTCATTTCCTCTTGTGCCCTTTAACATGAGTATAAAGTTTTATGATTTACTTCTGCGTCGCACCTAACTCTTTTTAACAATTAATTTATACTTACAAATGAGGAGTGCCATGTTCTCTTTAGTATTTGTTAGTGGATACTTGAATTGTGCCGTCGTCATTCCATGCACATGCAGTAACACCCTGCACTTCATCAGAATCTCGTCTCTGTGACTTTTCAAGTCTCATAAGCTTTAATTAAACAACTTTAAATATACCTAATATTAGTTTATGTATCCAATAAATGTATTTCACATTCACACAGTCATATGGTGCAAGTATTGCATTTTATAATCAACTTGTTTGATATATGTAAATTTAAATAATAAATTACCATGGGAACTGTGAACTACTATATAATACGGATAAACGACTTTGCAGACGTCATTCTAAATTCTAATTATACTGCACTCAAAGCGGACAGAGTCACAATATCAATGGAATGAGTGGCAGGCCTTAAGTTCAGATCTCAATCCGAGCGAAAATCTGGGGCCATTGGAGAAGAGGAGGCTACCAAATTTCGATAGAGCACCACTACGGAAGATTTACTTAAAAAAAAAGAAGAGAAAATAAAGTTATTCTCGGCTATGCCGTAGTTATAATACTCTTCAATTTTCAGGGTATCGATCAGACACTTATAGTGTCCAAATCTCAATTCGAAACTACAGAAAACAAAAAAGTCCTCATGAATATGAATCTGGGTTTGTATGGATGCTATACGATCCAGTGATCCTAAGATCCTGAAATTTATATGGTTGATAAATATAGGCCAAGCATAAAGGATCATAATTTCAACTCAATATTACGAAAAGTGAGAAAATATTATATGAATTTATATTAGGGTTTCTATGAAAGTTCCTAGTGGTCCGGTTCGCCTGGTTCTGATAAAATTTCAGCTCCCTAGGTCAAAAGCTGAGGGAGTAATTTGCATATATACAGACAGACAGACAGATGGATAGCAGTGCGACTCAAATGTTGTTTCTTTTTAAATATCGTGCGATGGTACGGAATCCTCCGTGTGCGAGTCTGACTCGCAATTGGTCGATTTTTATTTTTTATTATCTCTCCAATCTTATTTTTTGCTTAAGTGATATGGAAATCTTTTGCCTATGAACTAAGGAGAATGCCTGGTATATTATTTCATAATTTTCTATTCAGCCGTTTGCCTCTTACAAACTAAAATATGAAAAGGTGACTCATTTTGCCACTGTAAGCACGTGTATATATGTCCGATCGATTTTACTTTTCCCTGTAAAATACAAGGGAATGTTTAAATGCCTTTAATCCAAACTTAAAAAATATGTAAGTTTGATTCTGTGAAATGTTAGGAGAAAACAAGATAAGCTTTATACATTTATGAATATTTTATTTTGTACAATATGATTTTTCAGAATAACATATTTTGATGATGATATTTTATGCATATCGCAACTGTCTACCATGAAAGAAACATAAATTTTAATAAAGTAGAAAGGTTAGTAATATGTTTATCTACTGATAAGATGTGCAACGATTTACTCTGGGTAAACAGTAGTAAGATTCTTAAAAATGATTGAAAATAAGAATCAAAAGGTGAAAGGATCGAACAACGATATTTCAAGTCAGAAGGGAAAAGCAGTTACAAGATTTTTGTAAGTCAGTAAGAAATAGACAGAATAATGAAGGATAGATGACTTCTTAATTTAATTTAATTTGTAAGAAAGAAAGTTAAGTTGACTTGTGTCTCATCTTGTCAGCGTTCTTTTCGCAAATGCCCTACAAAGTGACTTCAACTCTCTTTTATGTTTTACAGGACGCTACCTAGCGCAATCACAACTGTTATTCAAAATTGCCTTAACAGATGTAAGTATAAAACGTATGTATACAACATGTGCTTTCTTAAATACTTTTTTAACTCTTTTTGAATTCTGGCTTCATTGCCTATTTTAAAATCCGTTTTTACGTCCAAAATAATACCAAGGTTGTGACTATAAGGTCATGGCTGTGGTGGTCATATGCCGGAATCAAAATCCTAAAAACAAGTGTATTTATCTTTAAAAAAAATTAAAAAAAAAAAGAAATTTATGCAATTCGCTGCATTAGGATTAATTTGTTGATTTCATTTTTTTATTTTACGCCAAAAGAAAAAATATTTGAAAAATGGTAAACAAAACTTATGAGTTTTTAAATCAAAGTATTCGATTCGTTTGATTTTTCAAAAGTATTGTATTTCAAGTGCTGTACATTGTACCACAGTTTGTTTTGAATAAATTAAAAGACTCTATAATGATACAAGGTAGAGAGTTCTGCATTGCTGTTCATTTGGTAAATCACAGGAATTTTGTACATTTATGGCCGTTTGTTCAAAGAAAAAGGCAGCGGAAACCGAGAATGAAACACCGGAAATGTAATTCAACTTAACACCTAGAGAGTTGAAATATTCACAAAATGTATAGTTTTATCTGGGAATTAGCAACAAATACTAAAACTAAAATATTTTCGAAAACTTAAAGGGGTCCCCTTACAAGAAACATTTTGGTTTATATGGCAGCTATACGATCCAGTAATACCACGATGTTAAAATTTGGATAGCTAGTGGATACATAACAGAAACGTATATTAACGAAATTTCAGTTTGATCGGATTACTATGGAGGGTACCTCCCATACAAACCCCCATTAAAATTTAAGTTCTTATTAGAAAAACTTTTTTGTTTTTTGGACTATTGAACTGAAATTTAGACACTATAAGTTTCTGGTATAGTTGCGATACATCTGTTGAAATCATTCAAATCGGACCACAAGGAGGACTACCTCCTATACAAGCCCCAATCTGGTACGGAACCCTCCATGTAAGAGTCTTACTCGCACTTGGCCCATTTTATGTATTATTAATTATTCAAATATCTTAGAATCAACAGTTGCTTTAGTTCAATCACATTGGTAGCAATTTTTATACAATAGTGGTTATGACTTTCTTTGTTGTTACAATTTTTCCAACAATATTAGCAATAAAAAAATTCTACAATGAATAAAATATCAGCTTAACACGTACCAGCCTCCGGTGTTTTACAAATTCTACTAGTCTGCTTTTTTCATACTCAAAATTCTCAACTATTTCATTGATAGTTGTTTTTTTTTTTTTGTTTATATATTTTTTTTTGTTAATTTTCAGCGATAATCTTTATTACAACAAAAGCCTTCTTTTTATTAAGAAAATTGTGGCCCTTGATCTTTAGTAGCATTTATTTAAGCTATAATAATAGTTTCAGGAAGATGTTAATGATTTCATCAATGATGATATATCGCTAATAATTCAAGATTATATTCGCATATCACGTTATAATCCACTGATATGTTCCATGGCATGAAGGCTTGCTCTCCAAAGCAAAAAAGCTTCTCCCTCCATAAATGTTTGAGATCATCAAAAGCTTTCTGTTCAAGAGATTCTTTTACGTGGTGGAGGATGGCGTTTGCTTGTCCTTGCGTTCCATCAAGGCTGGAGTTCCCCAAGGGAGTTGTCTTTCTCCAACTCTATTCTCCATTTTCACACATAATATGCCTTCCACCACTCCATGTAATGAAAATCACTCAGACTTCTAATGAGTCTGATCCATTGGTTGGGCCAAAGATTTCCTGTTTTTGGAAAGAAATTCTAACAACACGTCTACAAATACTATAGCCATAATTTAGAAGGTTATTAAAGGTTGCTTCTACAGAACGAGATCTGAATGTATTACATGGGAAGTTCCTATTGATATAAGAATGAATAATACATTTAATTTTTATTGCAATTTATAATCGATTTGCATGCATGTCACTGTGCATTAATAATTCTTCTTTTTTTTTTTGTTGTATAATACAATATTTTGATTTTATTCGTACTATTATAGTGGAATATAGGAAAATATATACATATGTATGTGCCATGTGGGTGCAAACCCAAACTGAATAGAACTAAACTCAACGCAACTCAACACAACACAACACAACACAACTCAATTCAATTCAACTGAACTCAACTGAACTGAACTAAATTCAACTCAATTTAACTTCTCTGTCTTCGGCGGTGTTATTCTTGGTTTCCGTGCACTCATTTTGTTCTCATTTGGTTGTTCGTAATCGGATTCGTGATACTCATTCGTGTGCAACTTCGGCTACGCCATGGGCAGCCTGTAGCTCATTTACTTGCTGCTGCTGCTGATGTTGCTGCTGGTGTTGCTGGCGCTGCTGGTGCTTCTGTTGCTATTGCTATTGCTGATGGTGCTGCTACTCACCGGAGTTTGTTAGGAGCAACAGCAGGCGGCCAGTAGCAAACTCATGCCAACCGAAACATTCAAATGTTGCTGCTCACTTACACCGAGTTAGTTATATTGGATTGAGTTCGTTGTCTCATCGTTGTTCGGCTATTGGCGCCTATCTCTCTGTCTACACACACACACACATACACACACACACACAAAACTAAAAGAAGAATCCAACAAGGCGCGTTCGACCGACCTACTGTTGATTGCACGGCAAAGCTTTTTAGTAGTTCACATCGAGACCGTGCAACATTCAGTTTAACCAAATCAAACTGAGCTGAGCTAAGGCACTCGAACTCGAGCACTCACGACAGACGGACGCACACACGCAAGAACACACGAGAAAATATATAAAATAGCAACAGTAGCAGCAACAGAAATAACACCAACAACAGTATAAGGAAAAAGCACGATTAGCACGAAAAGCACGCAGCACGCAACAACATTGGCAAGCAACCAGGACATAGCTGCAGCTTAACAAAACATTGGACAGAACAGAATAGAACAGAACAGAACAGAACCGAACACGAGACGCCAGCACAGAACAGAACAACAAAGTCATCATCATTCGTGTTGTGTATTTGTTATTGTTGTTGTCAAAAAAAATTGCAGTGAAGTTCAAACTAAAAATTGTCATCGAAGTCTTTTGTTGTTCTTCATAGCTGATAGCACAATACCATACCGTAGTGCATTATTATATCGTGTCATGTCACCGCATGTCGTGTCAAACATTTAGTCTACAGTCAAAGTGTGTGGTAAATAAAATATAAATATATTTGAAATCAACTTAAATAAAATTGAATATTTTTTTTTTTTTTTGTTTTTTTTTTTCTGCAAAATTATTTTCAACAAATTAAAGGGCAAAACTTAAGTTGACAGACAGACAGATAAATTGACTAACTGGCTGATACACGCAGAAATCAGTCATGTCAAATTATCATGTAAGCAAGCAACAAAATTAAGTCTGCTCAATTGAATGAAGTCAAGTGTGAAATAAATCAACAGAGAAAGTCACATAAAAATCTAAAGCATACATTGAGGCGTAAATAAAAGATTTGAATAAAGTGAAAGAATTTTTTAAATGTAAAAAAAAAAAAAAAAAAAAAAAATAAGGAACATGAAGTTTTGTCTTCATGTAAAATAGAAAGAAATATATATATTTTCAATCATCAATTAATAAAGATGTGATCAGTTTTAAGATAAAAAATCAGTCGCTTTAGATGACAGAAAAAAGTGTCAATCATCCTTTACTAGGTGACCTTTTGTATATCCGGTTTTGTCATTATCACATCGCATTACATGACATCATATCAGCTTCACTTCTCTTTTAACTAAGCGAAAATTACATTTAATTTTTTTTTTTATATATTTTTTATTCATTAAAATTAATTTAATATTAAAGTGTAGAATTTTTTTTCTTTTTTACTAGTTTTTTTGTTTTTTTTTTTTTTTTCATTTCGTATTATCATTATTACCATTATTATTATTTTCGGTTTCAATTTCTTGCTGGAGTTGATGATGGTGATGCTGATGATGATCCCCTGTTGCCATTAATTAAATTACTTTCTAGTTTCGCGTATCATTTCAGTATGAATTCCATTTTTATACTCTTCACGCAGTGAAATAGTATAGTATACGAGGTTCAATTGACAAGTACTTAGCCTCACCGCCCGATGGCGCTGCTATAACAAAAAAAGTGTTAGCAGTACATTCTTTTAGTAGCCTACTGTCAAAGTTTCAGTCAATTCCCTTCATTAGTTTTGTTTTGATAGCCTTTGGAAGTCGGTCAGTTTTACAAAATTGGAAAAAGAGCAATATCTTTCGGTGATTCGTCTCTGCTGTATTTGGTGCGGTTTAAGTGCAATCCGGCGGAGTTCTTGCGTCATTTCGTGACCGTTGACGAAGCATGATACACACTAGAGACGAATCTCCCATATAAACCCAAACCCAGTAAAATTCATGTTCTTATAAGAAAAACTGTTTTTCCTTTTGTCCTATTAAACTAAAATTTAAAAACTTTAAGTTTCTAACTAATGTCCAGGAAACACCTAAGTTTCAAGTCCCTAGAGATACTGAATCATATAGCTCCGATAAAAACCCAAACCCAAATTTAGGTTTTTATTAGAAAAACTTTTTTGTTTCTTTGTGTTATCGAAGTGAACTTTGAACAGCATTCAACAGCCTTGTGGATTTCAAGACCCTAATAATCAAATATATTTGAATGCTTTATCACAGAGTGCAAGGAAAAACGTTTTCGTTTTGCGTGAAGAGTATATCATCTTCGGTATAGGCGAAGTTAAACTTCTTTTTACTTGTTTCTTTCCATATATTTCTTAAGACATGAAGTCTGTTTGCAAATCGTTCAGTCTGTCTGTCTGTGTGTCTGTCTATCTTTCTGTTTATCTGTCGGTCCATTTGTCAGATTGTAGCATATTTATTTATCTACTTGTCTGTTTTTTTTTTTTTTTTTTTGTATTATTCCTTTCGAAATGTGTGCATAATGTGTGGACAATTTATGTGTGTGTCCCCGTTGGCGTCCTTGTCTGCAGACTGAGCCACTCATTCATTGTAAACTCAGCCTTGGACTTAAGCGTTGATAGACGTAATCGAAGTCGTGGTCGTGGTCTTGCTCTTAGTCTCGGTCTCGGTCGGTGTCGCTTAATGTCTGTTAGGATACTAGTTAAGCAGCCTCGCCTTCGATTTGCTTGTCATATACTTTGGTATATCTTTAGTCTATTGTTATTGCTAGGTTTCGGTAATATTAAAACACACCATTTCACCATTCTCATTCTCATTGTCACTATTCTTATCCTCACTATTTTCACTATCACTATCTTCATTTTCAATCATTGTTGTACTTATGTTAGTTCGTTGTTGTTGTTGGATTTTTTACTATTTCCCAATACCAAATATTCATTTTGATATCTTCTTGTTGCTACTGTTGGGAGATTTTCATAGTTGTTGTTCTGATTACTTGCAATAGTTTATTTGTTCGGTCTGTCGGTTGGTCGGTCGGTCGGTCGCGTTCACTCACTCACCCACTCACTTACCAACTCACTCACTGATTCTTCGCTCATTTTCATTCGGTTACTCATTCATTCGTTCTTAAGCTTTATACTTTCACATCCTTTCTACTGAATTTATTCGTCTGTTGTTTGTCTTTCCCTATTTTTGCATTCGCGTGGCTTACAAAATTGAATGAAAATAATCAAATCAAAAGAAAGAGGTTATGTAAATTTTGTGTTCTGTGTGTTTTGTGTCTGGTTTGTTTTTTTTTTTTTTTTTGTTTTTTCTACTACTTGTGTTAGAGAATAGACGAAGAAGATGACGAAAAAAGAAAATACACAAAGAAAACAAAAGCGAGTAGTTAAGAAAAGAAAGCCATTGCGTGAAATGTGTGAAAACATGAAAAACTAACATAAAAATCGTCATCCTCGAAATCCTCAAGGCTCCAACTTTCGCCAATCTCAATGCCTTTCACTTTTCTTTTTGGTTTTACAGTTTTCTTTATTTCTGTCTGCTATTTTCATGAAATTAGATGCTTTGTTTTACTTGTTATTATTGTTGATGGCTTTTTGTTGCGTGTTTTTGTAATTTGCATAATTTACATAAACATCAACGAAAACAGTAACAAGAAGATGAAAACCAACAAGAAGAACAACATCAATAATAACAACAAAAACCGCATAGCTTAATAATAAATTCATAAAACAAAAAAAAACTTTTAAAAAAAATTAAAAAATAAAATATAAAAAAATTTTAAAGGAAAATTGTGAATGTTTCAAAAAAAAAATAATAAATATCAAATAAACTATTACTTTGAGGACTTGAAAAAATTATTATAAAAGAGATAACAAAAATACTTAAACAACGAAAAACACTTTGTGAAAAAGGAAATTGAACCGAAGAAGAAAGTGACAAAAGGAGAAAAAAGGAAAAGGGCGATTAAGAGGTGAGTGAGTCTCTAAGGATAACAAAAACTTGTTTTATTGATTTAACAATAACAAAAATTCCAAATTCCAAAAATTTTCTTTAATTTTTTAATCAGAAGGTAAAATAAATTAGAATTTCCTTTCCTTTTTTTTTAATGAAATGTTTTTAACATTTTTCGGTTTTTTTTTTTTTCTACATAGAAATATGAATTATTTATATATTTTATTGAAGACTATTAAAATGTTAGTGAATTTGTTTTGTAATCATTTAGTTTAGTCTATTTTTTGATAAGATTTCTTTAAGGTCAATCAACTAACTTTGATTTGAACTTGATTTTGATATAAAAGAACAAACATTTGACTTAAAAATTAGTTGAAATCTTAGGATTGAAAATGTGTCATAAATTTTATTTAAGCGATGTGACATCGATTGATTTTCTACTGTAAAAAATATCTGCTAATATTTCTCGAATGGTTTTTGAATCAAACTTTTAAATTGAAGGAATGATCTCGATAAAATAATAGTTTTGATACACACTGCGTCCTGGATCGGCTAAAAAGTTTGAAGATGAAGGATTGTTAGCATGAAGATCCATATGACTCTTAAAATAAAGTTACCGGCTAAGCGTTGAATGAAAAGGGATCAGAAAGGAATTTATAGAGAACAAATAATCTGCTCTAAACTTGCCACTTAGATGAAGGAAGATAAATATTACATAAACTGAATAAAATAGAATTCTCTGCATCTGATGAAACTAGACACGAGTGTGCGAGAACTTAACTGCAACCGAACACAATCAACAGATTTGATTTTTTTCGGTTCCCATTAATGGCCAATCAAATATTAAACCCTAAAAATTAATCGTTTTCAAGGAGAACGAAATCTTCTATTTCCAAAAAAAAAAGAAAACTAGTTCTATGTTTCTTCTTATTTATTGTCAATTAGGGTCATACACCCATTTGCTTATTTTTGGGCCTTTAAGATGGCTGCTTTGAGCTTTTCTGAACTCAACCTTATCCATATAAAACAAATACGAGTATTGAATCCAATGGGTACCAAAAACACAACCCAACAATGTCAAAACTAAGTACTTAGAGGTATTGTTAATGCATCATGTTATTGCAGAAGTGCTGACATTAAGCACGAATCTATCAACGCAGAGATACAATTATATAAATAAAGCAGCTTCCACTCTAACTAAAGTCGATGGTCTTACGTCATAAAAACTCTAGGAAGTAATACATACAATTGTAATAGTATTCTTCCTATAATTAAACTGTTTCGCAGTTCTAAATCTATACTAATTAAAATGAAAAGAAAATAACATTTCTTAAACTATTGGGAGTACAAATTAGTTCGGTCCATTTTCAAAAGATGGTTCCACCTGCAAGTTTTGGAAGCGATTACCTATCCCATTAGAAAGGTTTGACATCTATCAACAATAATTAGTGTGCATCAGCGTCTGTTTCTGACAACAACACTGTTTTTTGCCTCTTCGAAAATGTCCGGATTTGTGTTAAATTTATTTTGTGTTGATTTTCTTTCTTAATGGGAAGAAAAGTGCAGCAGCTGAAGTCCATCGAATGCTTGAGGAAGTTTATGGTAAATCTGCTCCGACCGATACGTAATCCAGAGAGTGGTTTCGACGCTTCAAAAGTGGTGATTTTAATGACAAAGACAAAGAGCGTCCTGGCCAACCCAAAAAGTTTGAAGATGAGGAATTGGAGGCTTTACTGGATCAAGATCCGTGTCGTGAATTGTTATAAACCAAGAAATATTTTATGAAAAATGGTGTAATTTTCCTGTGGTGTGTTATTTTTTTTTTTTTATATAGGTAAATTTAATTTAATGGTAATCATGTTATTTCATGGGTTACAATTCAAGAATAGTCCTTATTTTGTAACAAAAATTTTCAATAAAACTATTTTATTTATGTGTCATACACATTCTATCTTGGAAATTAATATTAGAAAAGTATATATTCTTAGGGAAGAGAATATTTCTGTTAAGGTACGATTATTCAGCATTAAGCATAAACATTTTTGCATTATGAAAAATGTTGAGTGATTTCAAGAGATTTGACAAATGTGGCAATGTTAAGAAAATTAAGTAAATTTTCTAAAAATAGATTCAAAGTTATTCAAATGAAAATAAACTTTATATTATCTGCTACTTAAAGTCACTAATTAGAACGTTGATGATTAAGATTCTCGATAGTATACTGGTCACGCGGGAGAGCAAGATACAATTCCCTTTCGGGGAGTCCATTTGGAACAATTTGTTTTTTCTTTATTGTATATATCAAATAGATAGAAATATACAAGTATAAATAGATTTGCAAGGGTGTATTGGACATTTTGATTTCTATTTCTTCATCGGTATCATTATTCAGAAGCAAACGGTTCTTGTTGTACGATGAATATTTGAATGACTTCTTGGCATAATAGGTTTAAACATTTTTTTATAGATTATTGTTGCCCTTAAATGGTATTTTTTAAAAAGAGCTTTGCACTAACTGCAAGTACAATAATTAGATTTATATTATGAATTTGTCCTTATATTGCAATTAACCATTGTTTTCTTTACCTCATATAGCTTCAATGACTATTCAAGTATTGATTACTTGAAGCAAAATTAATCAAACGGCCGCTAGAGGCTTTTGAAGTGGCAATGAAAAGTTGTTTATTCGTGATTTTCAAGTTCTTAATAGAAATGATTGAAAATGAATTAAAACTTTTTATTATGCAATCAAATACAATATTTATGTTTATATAATAAACCTTCCGCCCAAATTTCTCTAAATGACATTTGTAAAGGAAGGAACTAGTAATACAATATGAAAAGAAAAAAAGAAAAACAATAACTTCAGATGACATTTGAACTAATGAAATTGTTATAAAATAAATCTCGACTGGCTACAGAGGACAATGAACAAATGTTGGCCAATCCAGCCATTTTCAAATTATATTGTACTAAGGGTCTTCGAAGTAATTTTGACATCAACAACAATTTTTTTTAAGGAAAAAGCGATGACATAAAATAGTTTTCTCCTCAAAACAATTATTGTAATATGGTAAGTATAAGGTGTGTGCACAACCCAAATGGTGGTAACAATTTAAATTTCAATGTGCTTGAATGATTTATGCTGCCCTCTTTCTTCTTGCACTTCTAGATTCCATGTCTATCGAACTTCTGTGATACTGTGATAAAATATAAATAATAAAAAATTATCAATGAATATTTTCACAAAAATGGTCAATGCATTTACCAATTCCGATTTTTTTTTCTATTCGATTTCAGAGACTATTATATTTGGCTTCTTGTTCTCAAATGCTTTTTGAATATACATATGTATCTATGCTATGTACTATTAAAAACATTCTACAATCCAGAGACATGAGTAGTAAAATCATGACTAGAATTATATGTAAATTTTATCTATGACAATTTTTTTGTGTTCAAAAAATACATCATTCAAAGTATTGTCAGCCGGAAGCGACTACTTTTTCCCATCTCTCTGGTATTTTTCGAATACCATCTCTAAAAAATGAGTCCTCTCTGGCCTCGATCCTATCATTGAGCCATTTTTCGATTTTTTTCAAAAGACCCCAAATCGTTTTGCATCAGTCAAAAAAGCCAGTATTCGGAAGGAGCAAGGTCTGGAGAATACGGCAGGTTGGGTAAGATCTTCAGCGTTTCCAGGTAATTTTTGACCGTTACAGCAACGTGGGCCGAGCGTTGTCATGTTGCAAAATCACCTTGTCATGCCTTTCGGCCGTTTCTGGCCGTTTTTCACGCAATTCACGGCTCAAAGGCATTAGTTGTAGTCGATAACGTTTCGCATTAATGGTTTCGTTTGGTTTTAGTAGTTCATAATATACCACACCCGTCTGGTCTGACCATATGCAGAGCATGACCTTTGAACCGTGGATGTTTTGCTTTGGCGTCGATGGAATGGGTTCATCAGGCTTGGCATAGTATTTTTTCTTCTTAAAGTTAGTTTTAAAGTTATAAGATTTGTTTAGTTACATCGAATCTTGGTCTTTTTTTTTGTCTGTTTTGTATAAATATTTTTATTTTTATGGTTTAATCGTGTTTCTTCATAAATTTTTTTCTGTTATTTTTCCATTTCACACCTGACAAGAATCAAGGATTCTATGAAAAATAAAGTAGCGAATATAAATTGTGGAAAATTGCTCGTGAAATCAACAGAGAAATGAAGTAGAGAAAAATATAGAACAAAAAACAAAAAATAATAATATAAATCAGAAAACATAAAAAAAAAAAAATGTAGGAGAAGGAAAGCAAACAGAAAAAGGAACGAAAAATGAGGAGAAAGAAAGATAAATTTAAGCTTGGGTAACCAGAATGATGCTACTACTATGGCAACAAGCGAAATATCTATGAGATTAATTCAACGTCAGTTTCTCTGCAGTTAGTTGTTAAATTTTGCTTTATTTCCTTTTTACTTACAATATTTATTATGGCTTGTGTCAACTCGTTATGAAGTAGTTTCAACTTCATTTAAATGGTTCATTTATTTGCATTTTCTTCTTTAATATCATTTTACTTCTCTTTTTCCTCCTCGTCGTCTGTTTATATCTTTTCCTTTGTTCTCAACTAATGATAAAAAAAAAAAAAGAAAAAAATAAAATAGTTCAAGTTTCTAATTGTGTGTGTGTGTGTGTGTGTGTGTGTGTTGTGTCTTGAACAATTATCCTTTGTAAAAACATAATATTGAAATATTTTATAGGATTATTTATATCTTCTTCTGCTTACTTTTGATGTTATGATGGCTATGAAAATCTAATGCAGATACGATTAGATAATATAATATATATTATTTTTCTTACTTACTGTACTACTGTACAGGAACCATAAGGGAAAACTTCAAAAATAACTTAATCAAAACAAATTTTTCGAGCTATCTGTCCATCCATAATAACTTACAATCATCATAAAATTTTAGCAAATATTGGAATCTCAAGGCGGCAATGGATGAGTGTAGCGTAACATAGTACGTAGATGAGTAGAATGATTCATTTTCGGTCTATTCCTAGTTGAATGAAATGGTCAAGCTCTGGGCCTATTTGTACGTGAGAATATCTCCCATATAAATTTCATATTACTTAAGATAATTGATAGGCACTTGGCCTTGTGTGCACATAAGCAAGAAGAATAAAAGCAAGTGGCCAAACAAAATATGATAGAAAAGAATAGAAAAGACAAGTAGATGTAGAAGTAGCACAAAGAAAGAATAGAAAGTCTTAAGGAACTGTAATAACTTGAAGCAAATAAAACATACAAAGAACATTAGCACTCCGCACCAATGTGTCAGTCACGTAATACGAACAATGTGGCTACACCTAACCCATAAACCATAGACCGTCATATTAGAGGTGGCTGGGAATGAAGAGTTGGGCCTGGGAACTATACATATAGGTATAACAATATTGTATTTATGATTTTTGTTTTCGTGTCATTAACGAAAGCTTTTCACTTTCCTAATACAACATAATTATTATTGTTGACTGCGCCTAAATAGGAGGAGGCCTCTTCCTAAACATAAATAGTATGGCTTAACTAATAAAATTATAGCACCGCGGGAGATTTTTTTTTGTTTTGTAAAACTTTTTATGTATTGACTAAGTATTTTGTAATTCTGTAATTTTGTTTGTTTTACTTTATTTTATTTTATTGTAGTTCAGTTTATCTTGTTCACAACTCGTTGCGGAATTATTCAATTAAATGTCGACAATGTCAATAACAAGCATCCATCCTTATCATCACACCTTGTACATAGTACTAGGTAAAGAGGGTGGAGTAGAGAGTAGAAATACATACAATTAGGTTTATTACACCAAAGAAAAGAATACAGAGAATAAGCAATTGCTAAAGTTATTCATAGTTATGCAAAATTATTGCATAAAAATAATAATTTGTAATGGATTTGTCTTGATTCTCCCACGAGAGAGGTGAGAGGCTCGTCAATAAAGTCCACAAATGAACATGGACTCAAACCCTTTAACCATCATATCCTCTGAATATTTCACTGATCTGACAACCTTTCAATTACATTTACATGACTCCAACTGTTAGGCAATAATATGTAATATACCTAGGTACATCTATGGGCCGCTTAAAGTTTGACTCGATGACCTTAAATGAAGTTCGACTGTTGTGTAATTTTACACAGACAGACAGACAGAAATAAATACAGGTGGACAATGTTAAACATGATGGTATGAGGATATTAGTTGAATAAATGAATGGTGTGATTACATTGGAGGTGGGTGGGTGTGTAAAATCTGAAGAATGAAGAGAAATAGTCAAAAAATAGTCAAAATGTAGACATCGAAATAAACAAAAACTTATAAATGGAACTTGGCGCAGTGAACAGTGAAATAATATGAAGACACAAACAACTGTCGTAGGACGAAAACAACAACAACAACAACAACAACAAGAACGACGACGACAACGAAAAGGAAAAGTTTATGAGGAGACATCATGTGGATATGTGCCCTATGAAGTTGCTTCACTATATTCATTGTAGTACAATATTTGTATATATGGTATATGATACTGTACTACTTATGTATGAAAATTTTAACTGCATTTAGAAAAGGAAATCATGTAATGCCAGCGATAGGAAGACAGAAGGACAGAAGGCTGACATACGAACAGACACATCAGACACATAGACAGACAGTTGAGATAGTGAAAAAGTGATTTTGACTGCGTCATCATCAGAGCATCAGAGTTATACTTAGATAGGCCGGATACGGATACAGTAAGGCAGCCCTTGTCAGTCTGCAAATGGATAGATAGCAACACGGGCAGCACATTATTGCGAAATGACTCCCGACTCCTTGGATTGCCATTGCAATTGCAATTGCAGGGCAATGCGGGCGCCTAAAAGTGAGCTTAATTTTCTTTCCTTACAATTTCCGTTCGTTCATTCGTTCGTTGGCTCTTTCTATTTGCTTAAGGCTGCAGACAAACGTTGCAATATGTTGCTTGCCAAATGTAGCCAACCAACATAGTCTCATGATATTCAATAGGTACAAATAGGATAACCTTTCATCACTCAGAAACAACGAACCACGAACTGTAAGTATAGGGTCTGGTCTGTCTTAGAGTTGATTGTTGCTAGGAATGTTGTTTGTTGAAGGCATCTCTTACAACAGAATTTGTTGCATGTGATTTTGCTTTGCTTTGAAAAAATAATTTTCTTAAAGCCTTGGCGGTGTCCACCAACGCCACTAAGCCCCCATTTTTTCATCATTCTTTGTTCGTCTTCGACTGGAATTTTTGGACTTGGTGCCATTGTCAGTATTTTTGTACTTTGAACTTCCTTTTTGTTGTTATTGCAGTTCGTTAGAAGAGGCAATAACGAAACTGTGAGGATTGCATCATAGCATTTCTTCTTTTTCTCTTTTGAACTTGGATTCTCCGTTTTTGATTCTCTCTCTCTCTCTCTCTCTCTCTCTCTCTCTCTCTCTCTCTCTCTCACTCTCTCTACACCTACAAATCTAATAGTTAGACTTTGTTTTTCGCTTTTCTTGACCTTTTTTTTTTACTTTTTAAACAGTTCATCAGCATGCGACATGCCGCCTTATATTCCTTCCTTCCTTCCGCTATTCATTCATTCCGTCATTCATTCATACGTTTCTTTCCTTCTATCTGTCCTTTCTATTTTTCAGTCACTCATTCGTCCAAATGTTGTTCGTAACTTCCGGCTTTTTTCAGTCTCAGTCTTTAGTATCTTCATTTTCTTTCCGTCTGACTGATTTGGCAGCTTTGTGGCTCCACATTAAATTTTTTCTCTTTCCCACTCCCATTCTTTTTCGTCTTCTTTACCTTATTGGAAGCAATTTTAAAGAAAAGAGTAAAGGAAATAGAAATTTCTTTTGCTCTTTTCGATATTTTATTTATGTAAGACAGATTAATTTGGTCATTCCCATTTTCATTCTCATTTCGATTCTGATTCCTTTCCTCAAACTTTACTAATTTTACTTCTTTTGCATTCTCTCTTTGGCTGTACATTTCACCACTTGTCAGTTGTTGTTCTGCTTGCGTGTTCGTGTTTAAATTTCCATTTCAATTGCAAATAAAATTTGTGTTTTTCTTTCGAAAATTTTCAACTCACGATTGCCGTGAGGTGTTAACTTTGCCAAACACCAGGGAATAGTCGCTTTTTTCCTGTGCACGCTTCCATGCTCTTCATTTCATTTCATTTCATTTCATTCATTTATTTATTCATTTGTCGTTGTTCTTTCGGTTCTGTGGAATCAACGACTTCTTGCTAAATTTGGCACGATTTTTTTTTTTTTTTTTTAATCCAACAAAAATATCTTTTATTGTCATCAAAAGATAGAAGTGTTTTATATTTTCTTTGGAATGCTGGTTATGATGGTCTTTACTCTTCGTTGTCTGCGATTCATAAATATACGCATATAACTTGTATTTATATAGGCACACACATTTTATGGGTCTCGTATCATGTACATATATTTTATGTCATAAACAACAGGCTGGCGATGATGGGGAACTGCTGCTTACGACATTGCTTTCTTTTTCTGACATCTAGAACTTTTATTGTTATGTAACTTTGTCTAATTTGTCGTCATCCTCAATGGTGACATTGTGAATATTGTTGCAAACAATTTTGAGTGTTTTTGTCATCGCATTGCAGATATTTGATATATTTGTCAATTTTTCATTGGATTCATTCTCGTAATTCACCCAAAAAGGAAGACAAATTGACCTATTTGACTTTTATATTTGTTTGCTTTGACAAAGTCAATCGTACTATAAATATTGTATATACTTATTTGATTTCCAACTAATTATCATTAATATTATTGTAGAAGAAAGTGTATTAGTAAGTTTAGCAAGTAAGCGTAGAAGTAAAAAATGGGCCAAGTGCGAGTCAGAGTCGTACACGGAGGGATCCGTACCAGATTGGGGTTTGTATGAGAGGTACTCCTCCTAGTTGGCTGATTTGATTGATTCCAATAGATGGACAGTGCCTATATGAAAAACCTATACTATCTGAATTTCAGTTCAATAGGCAAAAAAACAAAAAAGTTTTTCGAGTAAGAACCTGAATTTTAATGGCGGGTTTGTATGGGAGGTACCCCTCCTAGTTTGCTGATTTGGCTGATCCCAATAGATAAACAGTGCCTATATAATAATTTCAGTTCAATAGGCAAAAAAACAAAAAAGTTTTTTGAGTAAGAACCTGAATTTTTGTGGGAGTTTGTATGGGAGGTAACCTCCTTAGTAATCCGATCAAACTGAAATTTTGACAGTATAAGTTTCTGATGTAAAGCCACTAACCATCAAAATTTTAAGTTCGTGGGATTACAGGATCGTATAGCTGCCATACAAACCAAAATATTTCTTGTATGGGGACCCCTTTAAGTTTTTGGAAATATTTAAGTTTTGGTATTTGCTGCTGATGGTGGGATAGAACTACATATTCTGTGAAAATTTCAATTATCTAGCTGTTGCGGTTTATGAGATATGACCCGAGGACCGACGGACGGACAACGAAGTCTCTGCAATAGGGTTCCTTTTGGTACCCTTTGGGTCCGGAACTCTAAAATTATAATATACAAGTATATAGGTCTGAGCATGAAAAACACAGGGAGAGCATTGGTACACTACATTATACTTGTATAACAAAAAAGTGACAAAAATTTCCAAAATTAGAAATGTCTATCTCTTGCTTTTGTTAAAAGTTTTTAAATCAAATTGGTTGATTCAGTTTAGGTTACTAATTATGTACCATATCTGCAAAACTGCTATAAACAACTTTTATAATTACAAAAAAAAAAAAAAAAAAATAGTTAAAGTTTTGTCAATTTCCGGTGAAAACTAATTCCTTTCAGAGAAAACATGTATGCTAAAGTTTAGAGCTTAAAATTGTTGTTCATGTTTGACTATTTTTAAAACTTTCATTAGAATTGATATAAAACTCTTCAACTAAATTTAATTGATTGTTAAAAAATACTTAAGCATTTGTTGATGCCATTCTCGGTATTGGTATCGACTTTAAGACAGAAAAACCAATTAAGTTCTTTACTTAGTAGTTTGAAAGCTGTGACTTTTCATTAGAGACATCAACTTCTAATGAAACAACGAATTCTAAAGATACCACTTTCTTGGCAACAAACTTAAAATGTCTTTGAATATTGCATTAAGTTGACAGTTTCGCTATGGAAACAGTTGAGGATACTCGCACCATCCAATACACCCACACAGTTCACTTTCCATGGAATTTACTTGTATCACATTCTGGTTATAATGCTTTGTCATTTTATGGTATGGAATGGCAGTGGCACAAGTTATCAACAAGTCAAAAGAATAAAAATCGAGCAATAAAACATTGTTCAAGATGCAGATGGGGGTGTGCACCCCCACCGAAAGAAGCCCAATAGAAGCGAACCTTTTGAATTATCTTCACTGGCCTTGCAATGAGACAAAACCCAATGACACCCGCTCATGGCATTGATGGCTATGGCTATGATTCTGGCGAAGGAGATGGCAACTTTGCCATACAAAATGAAATGAAAGAAATGAACGAACGTAGAAGAAAAGGTTTTAATAAAATTTTAATTACGCAGAAGTCTATGGAGAGCAAAAAGGCTGTCAGAAAGTCAGAGCAATGTTAAAGCCTTCACTGCGACTGTGAATGTGACTGTATGTGAGTTCTCCTCCTCCAGGAGGTCATGTTAAGAATGCACAAAATGAGAGAACCGAAACCGTAAGAATAAATGCTTGAATGATTTACCTGCCATGCTTCTTGATGGAAGATGGAAGATAGAAAATGATGAAAGTAGGCTTACATTGTGTGAGTTGTGTTATGTTTATATTAAAAGCTAGTATACCTTAACCAGACAATTGGTTGCTGAAATTTTTCAGCTTGCTACAGTCGTAAAATAGGATGAAATAAGAAAGGATCTTCAACTTAGTCTGTCAAGAAATAACCAACTAACCAACATTTCGTCGAAAAGATACAACTTGTCATTTGTTAAATGGTAAGGGAAACGTGGAGTGAAGCAGAAGACTAGTAAACGCAACGCGTTGACATCCATAAATATCAAAAAACGTTTTACAATTCATCATCATCCAGAGAACAGAGAAAAGCCCAAGGGCTCAAGCACAAACGCACATGCACCTGCCATTTGCTAACCATAGACACAATACCAAGACAACCTAAGATAGTTTGGTGAATAAGCTGAAGAAGTCGGAGCAGTTTGAGTTGCCTCAACTTGACTGACTTGAGTGATGGATGATTGGACAAGCTCTGAATGAATGAACGAAAAATAGTTTGTGGCTGCGGAAATGAATGGTTTCTTCAAAATACCATCTTCTGTTTCCTTTTTCTGCATAATCTATAGAAAAGGTTTTTGAGAACACACAACTCATTCTTAACTTTGCTTTGCTTTCGCTTTGAATTGCCATGTTATTAAAAGCCGAGTTGAGTTCATCTCAGGTTAAACAAGATTCATTTCATACCCTTCGTTTATTAGTTAACAAATTGAAAATTAATGTGAGACCACTTAAGCGTTCTATACAAAATTTCTAGATAGGATTAGATAGATAGATATAACATATTTATTTATTATATACATACACATATAAGCAAACAATATTATTATTTTCCAAGACATTTGATTGATTACTTATATTATTTCCAATGCGATGGCGTCAATGTCATCGGTATTGGTTTTTTTTTTTTTTTTATCTCTCTTATAGATTCAACAAAACAAAATCAGGATAAGACACGTTCAGCCAATTTACCTGAGCTTTGAGATTCCATTGGCAACTGAGTCTTTTGTTATTAGTACTCACCCATTCACCTACTCACTGACTTGCCAGTAAATTGCTAAGGGACACAATAAAAACGTTCGGACAAAGCGATTAAACAATGGGCAAGAAGAATTCCAAATTGAAGCAGGATACCATCGATCGTTTGACAACAGATACATACTGTGAGTATTAGCATGAATACTATTTTACTTAGATACAATACAATATTACCTAAGAACAATCAAAGAAATGAAAATACAATATGAATATACCTATAACAAATAATAAAGATAAATTTCTTCAATTATTTATGTGAAGTTAAAAAAATGTTAGCCATTTATTAACATAAACAAGTATAAAATCTTTTTAAACCTACATAGACTTCTTTAGCAAATGGTACACCACCCAAAAATATGAAAATAAAATGTGACGCAAAACAAAATTTTATGATGTTATTATTATATTGGAGTTATTAAGGTAAATACAATTGAAATGTCTCCATAAAGTAGTGGTTAAAGAGTATGACTTGCAAACCGAGGGCGTTGTATTCGAGTCCTGTACTGGGAATATTTTTATTTTTATTTTTTTTTTTTTTTTGAAGGGAAACTTCTTTAGCGAAAAGGAGTAAATCCAAAAAAAAATATGGAGGCAATTACAATATGGAAGTGAAACTTCTAAAGTAGATGGTAATACAGAATATTGTAGTATTATATTGTTTCAGTACAAAAGAGTTATATTACAATATTTTTCGGTCATGCGGCCACTTGTTCGAACGTTCTCTCGTAAAGTAAACACAATCAGTAAATCATTTTTTATCTCTCTCTTACTAAAGAAAAACATTCATTCTTTATGCTGCAGACGAACCCGCAACAGACAATGAGCATTGTTTTGTGCGTCTCCCCACTACGTCTCTCATCATCGCATTTTGATTTTTGTCACATTTCATTTTCTAATTTTTGGATTTACTTCCCTTCGCTAAGGAAGTTTCACTTCCATATTGTGCTTATGAAGGTGAGGCACCGTACTTCAATTTTTTTTTTTTTTAATATTTCAGGAATAGAGAACCCAAACAAATATTTACTATCGGAAACGGCTTAACTGCTTTCCAATATTTTCTCTATAAAAACAATACATCTTTACATTCACTTCGACCAATTTTTGAGAGACTTTTGCCAATCCGCATGAGTAAGTAATTTAACAAAACAAGCGTCATTGGGCACCAAATCACGTTTATACGATGGATGGCTGATCAATTTGACATTTTAGGTTCTCAAAAACTCTTTTGTGTGAGGCGACATGTCTTCGCCTGTCCGTTTATCTTCACTTTAATGGAAACTTTAGAAAAATAAATGGTTTTATACTTTTTATTGTAGAATAGAGTGTCCTTTGTGCCCACGCTCGGTTTTTGAAACGAAACAAGTATAGTATTTGCTTCGAACCGCTCTCCTGCGAACAACTTTGGTTTGAGTTGGCTGGTCTTAGAAGACGAATTCAGTTCTAAACCTTTCTACAATATTTCGTCAAAATAATAGTATTCAGCAATGCATTTTTTTATTTTTGTACCGAGATAAAATTTTCAAATGCCTGCAAACAAAGCAAATAGCTATCGTATATTAAAACATTCCAAGCATTTTCAGGCTAAAAAATGTCAAACTTCACTGAGCAGATGTCAGATATGATCTTTAAATTAAACGTATCAATTTATAAAGAATAAATTCAAGAATATATCTGATAATCTATTAGACAAATTTTTATTCGTTTCATTATCAACTTGATTCACCTTTGATTTGGGAATAATCCGCAATGTTCCTTTAACAATTTGAATGTTTCACAATAAACGTAACCATTCAGTTTTTGGCATATTCAATCAATTATTCTGCTCCTGTACCGATCCCAATTAGCAGTAATAACAAAATGTCAAAGGTTCAATGATTCTGAAGTAATGGTTTTTCCATGAAGGCTTCTCGATTTTCTTTGCCCCAAATACATCAGTTTTTTCTTTTACTTACCCATTCAACCAAAAAGTTGACTATAAATGTTTTTTTTTTTTTTTTTAATTTTTTTTTTAAACGACAACCATATTAAATATTAAAGCCAATTGAATGCAACAAAATCTTAGTTTCTATAAAGAACTGAATTTATTATCTTTTCATCCAAAAATTCTCTAATATTTGTAATTCAGATTTTTGAAAAGTGAAATCAAATTTATCTATATAAGAATCTTATACGCTCTGCGCCACAGCCTTAATAATTTTAATGATCCGCAGAACGTGATTTAATGCATTATCATGTCAAATGGAAAACCACATGTTAGTATGCCAACATATGCCTTCACATTTACAGTCGTCTAAATTATTTGCAGGTCACAAATGGCATAATAAGAGATCACTTCGCACTTCATGCTACCGCCCTTCCTGTGCAAGTCCAAAACACCAAGTTGTAGGTAAACTCCCATAAATCTTGAAAATAATATAATAATAATAATAATAATAATAGCTGGATCCATCAGAATACTATTAATTAAATTTTCTCATGTCTAAGAAGATAACGTGATGCTCATGTAGTTCTGGTAAAATTAGATTAAATTAAACTAAGGAATTATTCTTTGGGATTGATATGATTATGCATCATTAGTCTTGGTTTTATCCTTTATCTTGGCAACTTAATCGTGTATATTTAAATAAAAATAATTACTTCCGCTTCCTTAATGATGACCTTTTATAATTTGTAAGTCTATATGGTACAATTATTTCTCTTTGCTTTTATAAAACTTACAACTCACAACATTGAGTGGAAACTACTAAATTTAAACAACTTAGGTATAACTCATTTTTTCCTTGATATTTTTATGTAATCTCTTGAGTGCATAGAATAGAATGAAGTGCGAGTGTGGAATATGTAAAAAAAAATTATTATGAAATCACATTTTCTTCATTCTGGTCACACTATACTGGATTTTGCATGCGTTATGAGATAGAGATACATTTGGGTACTATACTGTATGTAGGTGCTCAAGTTTTGAATTCAAAATCAGTTCAAGCTGCTTATGTCACAAAATGTTGACCACTTTGATTATTGTAGAGAAAACTCGGGAATGAAGAGTGCTTAAAAATTGTTACTGAAAAATACTTGTATAACAAGTCAAAGAGTCCAAAGTGATTTTAGAGAAACACACAGATACACAGGGAGACTGGCATACAGACATACAGACAGACATATGTGTGCATAAATACACTTGTAGTGAAAAGTATTCTACACACGCAATTTTGAGAACAATTTTTGTTTACTCCTCTTAAGACCACCAGCATCGAGTGACAACACCATTTTTATACAATATTTGTTGCAATGGACTTAAAATGCGACACTTGGAGTGCTTTCAGCATTAAACTAACAACAACTGGAAATCCAATAGACATCCATCCATGTGTGTATACTCGTATGAAAACACTTAAATACATTTTTGGCAAGCGAAGCATTCACATTATTTTTACTTTGTTATTCATATATTATTTTCTCTTTTTTGTGGTGCACCAATTTCACTTACAGAAAATGGTAAAAAAAAAGAAGGAAAAATATATTTAAAAAAATAAATAAGTAAAGTGAAAAAAAAAATGAGCTAGGACATTCTGTAAAAAATAAAGAACAAAAAATGTTGTCGCTTGCAAAACTGCAATGCGTCAGCAGTTTTTGTAGTATTGTAAGTTAAAAAAATATAATAAAAATTTGAAAAGGAAAAAAAATTAAAAACATTTTTAACAACATGGAAAAAATAAAGGAAACAATCATTTTATTCGCCGAGTTAAAATTACCTTCGGAATATTATTGCCCTCAAATAATTGTTGTAATTGTTTTGCATACTTCGCGAATATTGTACAACAAACAAAAAAATAACGAAATCAGAAAACAATTATTCAAAATACTTACAATAATATTTAAAGTCAGTTTTGTGAGCTTAACAGAATCGTCGTCGTCGTCGTCGTCGTCTGTTTCGTTTGGTTTTCATGGTTTTTAATATTTTGTGAATACGTATGAAGTAAAATGAAAAATTTCCATTGCCAACTTTAAGGCGCAACTCGTAAAATAATCTTTCTGTTACGAAGATATGCCTTACTTCGATCAAAGACTTTCTTTCCTACATATAAGTATTGCATGTTTCCTAACTTAAAATACTTGATACTTTTATTGTAAGTAGTATTATTATTTTTTTAATACCACAAAATTAAAATGTTATTTCTTTCTTGTTGTCAATTTCAATTTAGTATAAACTTCAAGGATACAAACAAACAAAATTTTTAATAACAAAATAAATAGAAGAACAGAAATCTTTGCCTCGAAAAGCTTTAAAGTTCCATCATAATTTTTAGTTTTACAATCGTTTTACTCCTTGTTTGCTTGTCATAACATCAACAAAGCAAAAACACTGTTGGCAGATTAAAATATAAAGCAGAGAGTCCTTGTTGTCCCAGCTACTAGAGATGAGTAACTTTATTGCTTTGTTTTCATGGCAATAAAAATGGTTACTTAGTTCATATTTATATTTTTATAACTCAAAACAAATAGTAGACACTTAAATTCCATTCCACTAAAGATTTATACAAACGAAAAAAAATTGCAATGGAATAAATTTCATGATTTGATAATACCAAATCCAATGTTAATGGTTTCTGTTTATATGACAGCTAGAATATTGTAAAATAAACAAATGATATCCATTCATAGAATTAGAGATAAGTTTTCTTTAAATAATAGAATATTCCTATCTAGTTTTCAATGGGGGCCTAAAAGTTATAACAGTCTCAGTCTCAGTAGTTGGTATGATGATATTTTTATTCTTGATGTGCCTAGAGTAGTATTAGGTATCACTGGGATGGTTCCACAACCATACGACGCCCCTTGCAACTAGCCAGGGACACCTTACTAACTTACTACATTCAAGGATCACAATTGTTTCGTTCGTACGTTGCTTGAGGACGCTGAAATATTCCAAATTTTGTATTAAAGAACTGCAGAGATACTAAACTTTCATCTGACTGCTATATTGGACACTTCTTTCTTATTTCTCATTGCCTAATAAATCTGAAACTACAGCGATAAAGATAAATTACGAAGGGTATTCAAGAGCAATGAGATTTTTATAATTCCATGGCTCGTGTCGGGTTGCCTATAGAAGCAAGCATTACAAGCAAACGCCATAGACTTCATGTTACCAAAAAGGGAACCTGAAAGGTGCGTAATGTCTGGAAAAGAACTAAAAGGATAGTAAAAACAAATAATAATAATAATAACATGAACTCAAAATTAAGTTTAAAACAACGCCCTTTATATATTGGGTTTCAAGACTTCTTTATTTAACTAACTGTGATTGATTCCTTTCCTTTGCCAATTCATTCATTTTCCATTAAAATTTCAATACTTTCAATGCCGACCCAAGCCCAT